>MJUU01005014.1:13051-28932 GCA_002080025.1 Modiolus philippinarum
ATATCCGCGAGCTTCTTTCCATCAAGGATCGCTATCCGCACTCCTTGATCGACGTGGTGGATGCGATGAAGCCCCCGCCCAAACCAAGTGGTATCGAGCTCTTCTTCTTCGAGCAGGTGACCGATGTGCCCGATCCCCGCGACCTCGACGCCTCCTGCAAGAATCTCATGGTCTTTGACGACTTGATGCTCAGCAAGCAGAGCAAGTGCGAAAACTACTACGTGCGCGGGCGCCATAATAACGTCGATTGCTTCTACCTCTCCCAAAATTACTTCAAGCTCCCTCGGCAATCGATCCGGGAGAATGCCAATTTCATCTTACTCTTCGAGCAGGATGCTAAGAATCGCGATCATATTCGTCGAGACCATTGCAGCGATCTCACCCCAGCTCAGTTCGATACCCTATGCAATCGCTCTTGGAGCAAGCCTCACGGATTCATGACCATCGATCTCACGAGCCCCAAGACGAATGGAAAGTATCGATGCAATCTGGATGAGTTCTATTGAGTATAAGATAAAGAATGATGGAGGAATTTTTCCTCGAAAATCAAAGGGACTTGGATCGGGAGAATACCCCCAAGCCCTCACAACCACCCCCACCCCTTGGTTGCAAGCACCGCTGGGAGAGAGTGCTTATTAACGATGAGATCCTAGGATATGACTGCAGCAGATGCGGTGCCGAAAGGTATGCTCATCGCATCAATGACCTAGATTTCAAGGGAAGGTCCTATAATTCCCACTCCCACCGACGACCATCGCTCGGACCTCAGTGCTGTATCAAGACGGTTCGCAGTCATCAATGCACATACCCTTCCATATTGCCAAGCGATAAATGCAAGAGACATTCGAGGCTATTTCCTACGGCATGTTGCCGGTGTGGATCTCCGATCGCTTGCGGTAAGGCTTTGGACCGTATCTGCCAAGAGATTATTCCCATGCCTAAATTCACCACCCTCTGGTCGGGCGTAAAAGTCCGGATGGTAAGGGAGTACGATCATAAAATCGCGTATAGGTCTTCTGCTCCCCCAAATGCTCCAACGCCCCATAGCGTTCGATCCATCACCTTTCAACGCCCTATAGCGTTCGATCCATCGCCCTATAGCGTTGGATCCATCGCCTTCCATCGCCTAGGGGCGTTCAATCCATTGCCTAGGGGCGTTTGTGATGCTATAAATAAAATGACGTTCATTAAGATCACCGTTCCTAAGCAGCGTGAGGCGCTTGCTAGGGACCTGCAGGAGACCAAGCGTAATATTCAGGCTAGTGATATGCAGCATCGCCTGAATAAGATCGGACCCAGTCACGATCTTTCCAAGATATTCAAGCCCGTAGTCGAGACGCAAAAGGAGACTGCTTCTCAGATCACCAAAAAGATCGATGATCTCACCCTACCCGCCCCCATGCCTGCCCTTCCTCCTGCTGCTGCTGAAGGCGATGACGACCCACAACCCATCGGGCAAGCATTGACTACCAATCTCGGTCCGCGAGCCGCCCATTACCTTCAGCTCAGTATGACTCAGTAAAGCCGATCATACCTTTGGATTGCGAGTGGAAGATGGTGCCATCATGATTGGGAGTCTCCCCGTCACTTTCGATGAACTCAACGATCGACGTCTATATCAAGGTCAGATTCGATCAGAACGTTGCCGCCAATACCCAAGCCTACGCTTTGGTCATCTCCGATCGCATCCTCCAATTCGAATCTGATGGTCAGAAGATGAGCGTTGTCTTCTAAAGCTAAGCTCTGCAGTAAATAAATGGACAAAATTCATATTCAGCTACTGTTTGCCACCCGACCCGCCGAAGTCTTCGCCATCCTGGTGAAAGCTAAAAACCTCCAGAAGTACTACGACGGCCTGGAAGATTGGAAGCAGAGACTGGTATCCGCTTTCTACGTCACCACTTGTAAATAAATGGACGATTCACTTTTGCGAAAAATCGCCACCAACACCGAACCCAAGCATGGGTTCTCCTTCATCGATAGTCAGATTTTGACCCGCTTTAACCCACCCCTCCGACTTCGCGAGGAGAAATCTTACGAGATGACGCTCGTGAATCTGGAGACCAATATCCATGCTGGAAATAATCCCCAGACGAAGGTGCCCACTGGTTTCCCATCACCCTGAGCACTGGCTCCTATGGCATCGAAGATATCAATGATGAGATCCAGCGACAAATGAAGCTCAGCAAACACAAGGCTAAGATCCTTCTCGATGCCAATCGCGCGACTCTGAGAGCAACGCTCACCCTCGCCAGAAGCTATCAAGTGGATTTCGATGTGCCCAATAGTCTGAATACGGTGCTTGGATTCGATCCCCGAACGTATACCTATGACCGACGCACGAATGGATACGTGGAGGGTGAGCATATCGTCGATATCATCAGCATCAATAGCATCCTCGTGAATAGTGATATCATCCAAGGCAGCTACGTCAATGGCACCCAGCAGTCCACCATCTATAGTTTCTTTCCCGGGGTCGATCCAGGTATGAAGATCATCCAGACCCCTAAGAATCTGATCTACTTACCCGTGACCTTGAAGACCATCAATCAGATGCAAACTTACCTGACCGATCAAGACGGTCGCCCCATCGATCTGCGAGGAGAGCATCTCACCATTCGCTTTCATCTGCGTGAGGTATAAATAAATGGATTATCAAGAGTATGGTCTCAACTTGACGAAGGGTCAGGCAGAGAAGATTCAGCGTGCAGCAAAGAAAAGTTGTCCCGTGAGCGTCCGATTGTCGCATGCCAACCTATCTGGTGGGCAAAAGATGTTCCTCACTCATCGACAGATCCAGCGCATCACCAAGCTCTTGCAGAGTGGTAAGGGTGGTATGGTCTTGGAGATTATCCCGAAGCAGGTGAGGTATAACGTAAAGGAAGGTGGATTTCTCCCCATGCTTGCAGGTCTCGCCTCTGCTGCGCTACCTATGCTAGCCAAAACCGTGCTGCCTGCTTTGGGTGTGGGTGTCTTGAGCGGTTTGGGTAGTGCAGCCATCCAAAAAGCCGTGGGATCTGGATTATATCTCAAGAAGGGTGGAAAAGTATGCTGTGTGAAACCCCAGGGTCGTGGTCTGCATCTCAGTCCAAGTACTTTGCCCAATACTTACGGTGATGGATTGTACTTGAAGAGTGGAAGTCGGCTCTACGATGGTAGTGGATTGATCCTTGGCCCCCAATAGTCCCTTCAGGAGTATCCCCCTGCTAGGCATGCTTCTCTAGGGCTCTTAGATAAATGGTCGATGAAGTAGATGGTGGACTCGAGGATTTCCTAGATTCCGAGGTTCAGAAATATGCCCGCATGCTTCGCAACTATAAGCGACTGGATAAGGTGGTCTCCACTATCCAAGCTGCAGCCTCCATCAGCAGTCTATTGCTTACCAGTGGCACCATGGGGTCGGCTTTGACCGTGATCGGTGCTGTGGTCTCCCTCCCCCTTGGATCCCTCGCTTGCCTGAGTGCGACAGCCACCCTAGTGCTCTCGCTGATCGCCAAGCGAATCGTTAAGAAGAAGAAGAAGCATCGCGTTACTCTCCGCTTGGCTAGATTTTATCAATCTCAGCTCCCGGGGGAAGATGGTGCGCCTGTCGTCTGCCTGAAAAATTATTACGATGAGAAGGATCAGTTGCGTCAACCTTCTGTCCCCATTAGTGAAGAATTGAATGCGCATGCGCCGTAGGGAGGGTTCTTCCATTCGCGCCTCGCTCGGCCACGCCTCGCTCCCCGCTCATTCCCGAACCTTCCATATCAAAGTGCTAAGTGACCAAAAAATAATTTCCCAATCCGTTTTGGATTGGGAAATTTTGCGATCTTACCCCTAGCCCTCTGGTTTGTTTTTCTTTATTTTTCAATTTCTCACCAGATAGTAGGAGAGGTATTGTCGATTGGATTTCTTGCTAAGCTTGTATCCGGTGCTCCGAACGTAAGCTCCTTGTAAGGGACCCTTTTCTTTGTTGAGCTGGGGCAGGCCCATATTCTGGTGATTTCTCCTTCTCGATTTTTCAGAGTGAGAATCCTGCTTTTGCCAAATTTTCCATCCACTTCTACCACCTCCAAGATCTTATAGATCACTCCTGTAGGTAAATCCTTCCATGTGGTGGATTCCTGATTCTGATCCTTCATCTTTTCCTGGAAGGCATCTTCGCTGATAAAGTCATCACCCCCATCTTGGGAGATTTCGACGAATCCATTGTGTACGAAAGACAAAATTCTTGTATATAGGAATGCCGTCCGTTTGCATTTTGCCCTTGAGGTAGGGATTTTTATGCAGGATTTTGCATGAGTGCGGCAGAATCGGCCTTTTGGTACTACTCGTATCAACATCATATCCAAAAGATTTGACCCACACTTTCACCAAACCGAAGTTAAAGCATTTTTTCTACAACCCTGTCGTTATATTCTATGTTAAAAATAATCCTCGATAGCCGCTTATTTTTAATCAGTGGAAGTAACTCCGGAAACTTGAAAGTCGTCAATTTTTGGTTTTTGGCAACGAATATTAAACGGTAAAAAAGAAAAAATTTCTCGCACTTTGTATGATATATTATATAGGCTTGATGCAGGTGATGTGTATCATTCTAAATGGTTGTCATGTATAAGAAATAATTTGCTTGAATGTGGTTATTATCAATGTTGGAATGATCAAACTGTATTAGCTAATATTAATCTGTCAAAAATTGTAAAACAGTTTTTTCATAATAAATTTGTTGAAGAGTGGAAAATGCAAATATTTAATTCACCTAAGTGTATTAATTATAGAATTTATAAATCTGAATTTGGGTTTGAGAAATATCTCTCTGTTCTTCCACCAGATTTATTATATAGTGTTATCAAGTTTAGATGCGGTAGTCATAAATTGCCAATTGAGGCTGGTAGATTTTTTAGTATAGATAGATCTGAACGAATTTGTGACTTATGTAAAAAGGAAGAAATAGGTGATGAGTTTCACTATTTGTTTAACTGTACTTTTTCTGTTCTGACAGATATAAATTTATACTTGTTCATATATATAATAACAGAAACATTGTTAGTTTTTCTGAGATAATGAATAGTCAAGATAAATATGTACTTATTGGATTGGCAAAATTTTGTAAAATTGTTGTATCTCTATTTAATAACTAGTAATTTGCATTGTCTACTTCCATCTGCATATACTAATTCTTATATGTATATATGTTTGTTCCATATTTTACATGTGTAATGTTGTACTATTATGCCTCATGTGGGGCCTTTAGTGAAATAAAAAGTTTCAAGTTTCAAGTTTCAATTATTTAATTATATTCTGATAGATCAAAGAATGATTCAAAATTTCATAAAACCTTTTTATATCAAATGAATGTGTCTTACTTCATTAATTATTTGATTAGAATGTATGGTTTGAAATCATCGTTCACTATTTATATTCAAATGTAAATTCGAAATAATTATGTTAATATTATATCCATCGATAGCCAATTTCGCATTATATTACCTTTAATTATCGGAGCGAAACGACCCACTTTTCGGCGCGAAACAACCCGGGCCGGCTCGAAATAACCCGGAGCGAACGGGTAATAGGAGCGAAACAACCCGGTACCATGCTTTTCACTATTCCCAGTTTTCCTCAAACTTTGACGGGTTTCATATCAAAAACAATTTTACAAATATGGACAAATTTCGCCTGTTCCTCAAGGTAATGGACCTGCAATTCATTCAAGAAAGTAAATATACTGGACATAGACCACAAATTCTACATCCGGTTTCAGGGTAGTCTAATGTAGTTCCTAATTAAAAAGGAGTATTTTTGAAAAAATAAGAAATGGTAGAGTTTGTTTGGTAATGGAGTTTTACTTTGTGGTAAAATTAAAGTATATACTTGGAAGTTTACAAAAATATTTTTTTTGCTGAGGAATCTTATCTAATTTGGCAGCAGCATGCCTCTGCAAAGGGGTGTAATTAGCCATGAATTTACATATAAGCTCCAAATCTTGACCCCTCTTTGATTGAATTTCAAATGCCAGAGTAAAATGTCGGTCAACATATGTCATGCTTTTCAGGTTTTACCTGGACCGGATATTATTAACTGTGTATACGGAAAATTTAGGCCTAAAATATGCGTGCAAGAAAATATTGGGAAAAGTTGTAACAAAGACATATAGTGAAATTAATTGTGGTCTATGTCCTACTGACGAAGCCGTTGCAGAAAAAAATATAAGGAATGCCGTTAAAGTCGTTTCTTATCAATTTCTATTCAATTAAGGGAGGATTGCAATTTGGGAATTTCTGTTATTTGCCGGCTGTAATAGCCAACAATGATGCGTAATTTCGTATACATAAATCATCAAACAATGACAATAGACAAGGAAAGGACAAAAATTCCAAGAATAATTCATAAACTAATAAATGGATAAAAAAAAATAAATACAACAAAAAAAAAAATAAAGAAAGAAATAAAAAGACGCAAAACAATATAAAACAAGAGGATGTCATGCCCCCGCGCAAGGTTGATTCAAACTAGGATTTTTTAGCAATATTTGTGTCTGTAAGACACATATCATGCCCCCGCTAGACACATGTTATTCTAGGTTGCAAAGATAAACTATGTACCCTCTATTACTAAATCACCAAAGAATTTAAATGTGGACAATGTATTTTTTTTGAAAAAAAAAATAAACCAAAATCAAAATACATACCACATGCACATCTTCAATATACCGGTAGGTACAAATGAACTGCAAAATAAAAGCTAGCATCAAAACTGTAGGAGGAGTTGTGCGGACAATCTGTGTACCCTCTATTAATAATTCACCCAATAAATGTTTATGTTCAACAATGTGTATTTTTTCCAAAAATCCATCAAAATCAAAATCCTTCCCACATGCACATCTTTAATATAAGTACAAATTATCTGCGAAATAAAAACTTTCTAGCATAAAAACTGTAGGAGGAGTTGCACGGACAGACTATGTACCATCTATTACTAAATCGCCCAATAAATGACGAAGTTCAGCAATGTATAATTTTGATAATAATCAACCAAAATCAAAATCCTTACCACATGCACATCTGCAATAAAGGTACAAAAGATCTGCAAAATAAAAACTTCCTATCATCAAAACTGTAGGAGGAGTTGCTCAGACAAACTATGTACCCTCTATCACAAAATCACCAAAAAATGACTAAGTTCAACAATGTATATTTTTGACAAAAATTAACCAAACTTAAAATCCTTACCACATGCACATCTCCAATATAGGTACAAATGATCTACAATATAAAAACTTCTTAGCATTAAAACTGTAGGAGGAGTTGCGAGCACAAACTATGTACCCTCTATGAAAAATCACTAAAAATGACTAAGTTCAACAATGTATATTTCTGACAAAAATGCACCAAAATCAAAATCCTTATCACATGCACATCTTCAATATATGTACAAATAATCTGCAAAATAAAAACTTTCTAGCATAAAAACTGTAGGAGGAGTTGCGCGGACAAACCATGTACCCCCTCGGACGGACGGACGGAAGGACGGACGGACGGACAGGGGTAAAACAATATGCCCCCGACTTATCGTCGCGGGGGCATAAAAAATACAAGTAATAATTGAAAGCGAAAAAAAATATTAATCTGTGTGTGTGTGTGTGTGTGTGTGTGTGTGTTGGAATTGATTATTTATTGTTAGAAAATTACATGGAATATGATCTTACTTAACGTCATGCTTTTTTATTGGCAAATTTGCCCTCCATGGATTCTCCATGCATACCTATCGAGAACTGGTGACGTTAAACACGTCATGTCAAAAACTAGGACGTTGGGAAAAGTTTCAATTCTGTGTACTATGGTCTGTAAGTCTCGTCATGTGACTCACGAGAATTCACGATAAACAGGCAATTTGAAAACGTTTCCCGCCAAAACATGACGTCTTAGGATTATGACGTTCAATTTTTTGTTTGAAACGTCATATATCTTTATTCAAAATGTAACTTCCGGGTACAGTTTTTGATCCCGGAAGTTCCAAAATTGTACGAGACTTACAGACCCTCTTACTGTATGCTATTTCGTTATTTTTGACAAGTGTAATGGGCAACATCTAACAAACGAAATGGCAAATAAATATCTTTTGGTGTAAACATATTTTATTAACTAAAACACATATAACATTGAAATAGTACAATACAAATTACAAAGACATTTTGACATAGTTAAAAGGAATCCGGAAACCAGAGCCGAAGCTTTGATATAAATCCGTTTCCAAAACAAGATTAGTTTTCGAAGAATGATTACTGTCGGAATGTTAGATATAGCGGCTTAGTACTTCGCTTTTTACATGAGTATATGAAAAACACAACTTGTACGTTCAATCTTGTAATGCGTAACTCAACTTGTTTCAATAACGTGACAATGGCGGTAACGTTGACGACGTTACTTACGAAAGTTCATTATTTTGACACTGGGGGCGCCGGAAATAAAAATTACAAACAAATCGCTTGTTAAATCATTTAAACATTAATGTCTCTGTTTAAAAATAAAAATCACTTTGAATACTGAGTAATTTACAGTCACATATCACTAAAATATAGGAATAATTGAAACATTATTAATATTATAAAATTCTGTTTACGAAGTCCATTCACTTATTCTTTGTTTTGCTCTCACTTTGGCATCTCTAGGACAAGACAATATTTGCTTGTTGTTGCGTAGAACTGACTTCAAGTGGATATAGTCGTGAAATCGGTCGGTTTGTGAATCCAGTGCTTGTGCGTAATTTCACGGCACGAACCATCCCATCTTTACTTGTTAAAAGTTCATCAATTTTAGCGAGTTTCCAACATGTTCTCGGTGAATCTTCTTCGATTTGCACAATGTCACCTACTTTGATATTTTGTTCGTTTTTACCGACTGTCCTGTGAAATTCGCGGAGTGACGTTAAATACTTATTTCGCCATCGCTTCCAAAAATGTTCAATAATTGTCTTCGTGTTAACTGCTATTGAGTTCAAATCTGCATGACTTAGGTTTGAGTTTACATTTAAGTCCGTGGCCATGGTTTGATATGGTAAGCGTGAAATTCTCCTACCGCACAAAAGATGGGACGGTGTTAACGGTTCTGGATCGTTGATGTCGGAAGAAACATACGTGATCGGGCGATCATTTAGGAAGGCTTCTACTTCAATAATGAATGTTTGTAGTGTTTCCATGTTTATTAGAGATCTTCTGAGAACTTTCCGTAATCAATTCTTTGTAAGGCCGACCATGCGCTCGTTAAAACTTCCAAACCATGGGGCGCCTTTCGGAATGAATTTCCATGTTGTACGTCTCTGTAAGCGGCCTTGAATAGTTGTTGAACGTGTTAAGTCCCTAATTTCTTTCGATGCGGCAATAAATGTTGTTCCATTATCCGAAATCATCGTCGCTGGTAATGATCTACGGTTTGAAAATCTCCTAAACGCAAGTATAAAACTGTCTTCCGTCAAGTTCGGAACTATTTCTAAGTGTACAGCACGTGTAGATGCACAGCTAAAAAGACATATGTAGGCTTTCGATTTCGAGTTATCAGAATTTCGGACATGTAAAGGTCCGGCAAAATCTACTCCAGTCGCTTGAAATGGTATGTTCTCCTGTAAACGGTCAGCTGGTAATGTCGGTGGTGGGTCGGGTCTGTTATAGGCTCTACTTGTCACTTATCTACATGTTACACAGTTGTGAATAACGGTCTTCACACATTGACGAATTCGTGGTATCCAGTACTTCTGACGTATGTATGTTACTGTTGAGTTAATTCCACCATGTAAATGATTCTCATGCGCATCCTAAACAATCAGTCTTGTAAAACGGTGTTTTGTCGGCAAAAGATATGGGTGTTTTGTAGATTCGCTAAGTGAAGAGTTTTCTAATCTTCCTCCACATTGTATTATACCACTTTCCAAGTACAATCTCAACTGACGAATAATTGATAATTTTCGTGTTGATTTCTTTAGACATCCAATTTCATCGTCAAACTCTGATTTTTGTACGTACGATATCCATTTTAAATGAGCATTCTGGATTTCATCTATACTTAGGTCATTTGATCTGTGTTCTCTTGTTCTCCTACAATTCACAATAAATCGCAAAACATATGCAGTAACTCTCAACAACTTCTGAAGTGAGTTGAAGTTATCTATTTCCACGAATTCTCCCACTCCTTGTGTTACGGAAATCATAGCACATGTATCGACCCCTGTTGCGTCAAGTGTTTGTTCGCTGAGTTCAGGTAATGTTGTGTTGACATTTCCATTCCATATCGGCCATAGTGTGTCGTTTGTAAGCCATTTCGGTCCAAATTGCCACAATTCATTTGACATAAAGTTTTTCGCAGTCAAACCTCTAGTGAGTAAGTCGGCAGGGTTAGCATCTGTAGGGCAGTACCTCCAAGTCTGTTCTTCTACTGATTCCTTGATTTCTTTAACTCGATTAGCTAGAAAGGTTTTGAGTGGTTTTTACGTGTAAATCCAGTTCAGCACAATTTGACTGTCACACCAAAATACGACATTCATTTTTCCAATTTCATCTAGTAAGTGTTTAGCTAGTCTTGCTCCTATAATTGCTCCCATGAGTTCTAACTTCGGCAGAGTTATCATTTTGAAAGGTGCAACCCTATTCTTTGCCATCACCAGGGCTGAGTTCTGTTGTCGTGTTAAATAAGCGCATGCTCCATATGCACGGAGGCTAGCATCAGTAAATATGAAAAAGAAAGGAAATGGGGTAAATGTCAAGGAGACAACATCCCATATCCAGGTTAAAACTACCCAAATCAAAGCATCTAGGGGGCCACCGTACGGTCTTCAACACAGTGAGGAACCTCACACCATATAGCAATACATGCAATACATTTTCTCCCGTTTCATCATGCTTGTTATCAAAAATGTATCTCGGTACTTCATATTGTAAACATTAATTCAAGTCCATTTGTAGTGTACTCCATTCCTTGTGTATATTCTCTGGTAAACATACGTCCCATTCGAACTTTTTCTCCCATAGTTTTTGCATTAAAATCTTGGTCCTAACAGTCACAAGACTAAGAATTCCCAGTGGATCAAATATCTTTGAGGACTCCCTAAGTGCGTCTCGCTTCGTTGTATTCTCCTGTGTTTCACATAAGTTGTTCTGAAATAATATCTTGTCGGACTGAACTTTCCATCTTAATCCTAGGACTTTGACAAGGATATCATTGTCTGCACAGTTGTCGTTTTCCGCTGTCTTTTGTAGATCAATGTTGATTGACGCCCATGAACGTAAATTAAATCCTCCATTCGCTAATATTGATCGGGATTCTTCATAAAATTTCAGCAAGTCGTTCTGGTCATTGAAGCTAGCTAGTAAGTTGTCTACATACAGGTTCTTCTTGAGTATGTCTGTTGCTTTACATGGATTTAACTTCAGGTGTTTTACCAGAGTCGCACTTAATATGAATGGCGAGCAAGTTGTTCCAAACAGTATAACCTTGAAACGATATGTTGCTAACGGACTGGTGACATCACTTGGATCAGACAACCAGAAGAATCTTGTTGCGTCCCTGTCTCTTTCGTCTAACTCGATCTGTAGAAATGCTTTTTCTATGTCCGTTGATACTGCATATTTGTGAAGGCGAAATCGCGCAAGGATACCTGTGAGGTCGTTGAGTTCCGGAGTAACGGACATTAAACAATCATTTAAACTAGAACTATCTGGTGATTCTCTACAGCTGCAATCGTACACTATTCGTATAGGGGTTGTTAACGAGTCTTTTTTTACAGCATGGTGAGGTATATAGTGTACTACATTGTCGTTGTTAACTGTGCCTGCGTTATCTGGTACCCTTTCTATAAATCCACGTGTCTCCTGATCATGTATAATATCTGCGTATACTTTCAGCATTGCAGGGTCTCTACTGAGTCTGTCAATTACACTATTAGTTCTCCTCCTTACTATGTTCTCATTTGTTGGTATTTCTGGACAATCGTCTTTCCAAGGCAGATTTGCACTGTACCGGCTTCCTGTAAAGCGTATACCTGACTCCTCATACTGTTCATGAAGACTAATTTGTTCATTTAAAATTTCACTTTTTGACACGCCCATTAACTCTAAGTTCCAGAATTTTTCTAAATTGTTCTCTTCTGTCTTATGGTTAATCAATATGTTCATCATCATGGTTGATTCAGTGGTATCTACTTGACTCACTAACGGACCTGATAATAGGTAGCCCAGTTTTGACTTGACAGCTGTGGGTCCTTCTCCCCGAATCACTTTGTCCTGTACTATCTGCCAGTAATAATCAGCGCCAATGAGTACATTTAATTCAAATTTCTGGTCTGCAGACACGGGATGGGCAAGTTTAAGTCCTCGTAAGTACGGCATTTTGGCGGCTTCAACTAGAGTAACATTACTAAGTGGGGCTGCTATTCTGGGAACAATCAATACATCTATTGGCAGAACTTCACCATTTTCAATTTCAACATCAACTGTAGTTTTCTCCATATGTCTTATATTTCGGCTAGTGTTACCAAACGTAGATAAGTCTGAATTCAATCTGAAGCTTTGAAGCTAACTCTTCGGTGATAAACGACTTGTGGGACCCTTCGTCCAGAAGTATTTTTGCTGTAGCACACTGTGTACTATTCCATACTGGTGCAACAGCCGTTTTCAACAAGACTTCTGTAGTGGCATTAACTGGGGGTAATGACGTATATAAGGTTGACATAGACGGCTGATTATCTCCGTTGGTATTTACGGCATTCAAATTAGTAGATACGGCCTGTCTAGTGCGTGCGACCTGATTATCTTGTCTATTACTAGCGACTTGGTTACAAAGAGTAGTGTGATGCTTCTTGTCACATATCCTGCATTTGTATTTTGATTTGCATTCTGATACTTTATGCGAGCCTAGACAATTGAAACAAAGTTACTTCCGCTTAATTATTGTATAACGGGCGTCACTTCTTTAACCGTTGTGCACTCTGCGGGTGAATGTGACTTTCACAATAAATGCATACTTTTGATGTGTACTTCTTAGTGTTGGGTTGCTTTTCATGTTGCCTGTGATGATTCGATTTGGGCGTAGTTCTAGTAATGAATGATGCGGTAGCAATAGTATCGTCCGATGTGAATACCTGACCAGCCTCTAGTGCTGTTAGTTCCTTCCCTATAGACGCTTTCAGAAATTGGTGATTACTGAGTTATCGAACTTGACCGCCAGGTGCCGCATAGTCGTCCGCCATTAAGAGGGTGTAGACTCGATTTTTACCGTGGCAACGTATTATCATTTATCGTGATTAAATTAATAAAAACTAGAATTTTAACATTTTTATTTCAAACAGGTATCCTTTCTGAAAGAATGTTACCTGTTCAAATTAAACATTTGTTATCTAACAAATTATAAAATGCAATTGATATGAAAATCAAGGTTAACGTATAGGAGTTTCCGCCGTGACGTCACAAGCTTGAAAAATTACCTTTGGTTGGCAAGAAATCGTAGTGACTGATTAGGGTCATAAAAATGTCATTTTAAATTATCTGGTGAGAATGTGTTATTTCAGATAAATGGATAATTCTAACACTTTCACTTTTACAGGATGTTAAAATTTTCAGCTTTTTATTTTCAATATATATAAAATTGGCGTATTTTGTAAACCATATAATTTTTCGAAACTTTCACACTTTTAAAATTCAAATGAAAAAATATTTGTCTATTTTTATTAAAAAGTAAATCGGTAGAAAAAATATGAATATCTCAATGTTTAACATGCATTTTACAGATCCAAAATCGTGCATATAATAAAAAGGTTATCAAAGATTGAAAATTCTATTCCAATGCTATATAGTGATAATTCTTCGGCTTTGCCAACCAAAAATGCTAATTTGCATTTTGTGACGTCACTGATTGGATTCGCGGAAACTCCTATAGTAGAATATTTCACAATTCAGCTTCTGTCCAGGTGACAATAAACGGTTTTGTCCAGGTAGATTATTACACCTGGGGGCATGACACGTGTCCTTAATATACAGATCAGTGTGATTGTTTAAACAAGTTAATTAATCTTATGACCCTTTGATTGCTTCCACAAAGAAATGAATGCAATGGATTTTAAGATAATTTTTAATTTACCACGTGTTTTAAACTGAATTTCACAAATAATTTATTTCTACACATATTTTTTCTCAGAAATTTAACAAAGTACAATCCCGACATCACACAAAACCACTTTCTAGTTGGACTGCTTCTTTCTAGCACAAAAATTATGGCTATTTCTTCTTGGTCGGAGAAAAGTAACATCGGCCAATATAAAAATTTTGTAAATACTCAATATTTTCATTACATAAACCAATTTATCCACAAAATGTAGTTTGAGCCACCTCACAAAAGAAAAGAAACACGAATTATTAAATAAAGGAATAAATAGTTGCAATATGTTTTTGAATTATTTGAATTTCGGCAAGTTGGACGCTATCCGTTAACTCAAATTATGCATTTTAATCTTAACTTCTTTCTTCAATTTGCGTGTTTTTTAGGTGTGAAATTATTTTGTTTCGTGTAACTTTTTAAATTTTTATTCTTGCACTGAGATGACTTCCCTGTGCATTATTAAATAAAATAAATTCAGTTGTCGTTTGCTATTTTTCCCCTACTAAATATTTTTTTCCATAGACTCTTCTTTGTTTCTTTAACTTTATAAACACAAACAGAAATGTTTCAAAAAGCAGATATTTTTAAAAGCCTTCAACATAAAAATTTTATAATATTTAAGGTCTATCCGGTACAACGGATAGACATTATTGGGATTGTAAAATTGTAAAAAAATGTTTTTTCTACTTTTCACAGAGGTGTCTAAGTGGGTAAGTGTAGGTCGATGAAATTTGGTGGGGTTTTGTAGTTTCTGTTGAAGTTGTGATTGTATCCGTCTTGGGTCGTTTCGTTATCAGGGGAGGGGGTTATTTTAGAAAACTCCCTAAACATGTTTTGTGATATTATTCGGAAATGGTAATAAATAGGTAGTGAATTGTAATGGGAAAAATGTTTGTCAGGCTATGACAGATATTTCGTTCATTTGAGCGAATGTTGGTGGATGGACCGTTTTCATGATAAGGGCTTGCAAAGTTTTGTTACTTTTCTTGGAGCAATTATTTGGGGAAATTTCGGAATGTGTAAGAATCAGGTATTTGGGACCTATGTCATTGTAATTAGTTGATATGTTTTACATTCAAAAATGTAGGGGTCAAAGGTTTATTGGTCACTTCAAAAGGGATGACATCAGTTCCTTAAAATAAAATGTCTACGCAAATGCAGCTACTGTTTTAAATGATAAATGATCTGCTTGTCAAATTATCTAAATTGTGGTTTCGTGTTTACTAGGTAAACTGAAACTTGATCAGCTGGTTGTCAAAAATGATATTTAGCAGACGACAAAAGTAAAGCATGTGCACACTTTATTGTTCTGTGTGTTTTGTTTGACATACAATTACACATGGATTACAGAAGAACACTACTGAAAACAACATGTTTTTTTTAACACTTATATCCCCCCCCGGTAGAAGTAAAGAAATATTTAGTACATTGCACAATAGTTATTTTGATTCGGTATAACATAATAAATTTTGATATCAATTATCAAAACAAATAGTGACTGTAATTGGATTCAAACACAGAAGTCACCGAAACGATCCCTCCAATCATTATCCAAGCATTACTAAGAAATCAATTTTCACCCCTTTTAAAAAATGGTGAATAAAAGGATATGGAGTAAATGCACATGAGACAGTCTCTACAAATTCACGGTAAAAAACAAGCAAAGGAACAACGCTTTTATTGTTGTTCTTCATCTTGAAGTCATAATGAGGCCATCAACAATGAGCTTTGCTCATACCTCATAGTAAGTTCAAGACG
>MJUU01005017.1:0-41298 GCA_002080025.1 Modiolus philippinarum
CCCCCCCCGGGTTGTCAAGTTCATCAGAAAATTCTCACTCACATTAAGTAAACAAGAAAATACAAACAAAAGGACAAGATAATTAAAAGTGAACATGTAAAAACGCTAGAAGATTAGGAATCAGTGTCATTCAACTACAGCGAGTCAGATACATAATTTTCCACAGCAAATTATACTAGAAGGCGAGAAGACCTTTGTTTAGGAACGCCGGTTCGGCATATTTTCAGCGCGAATCCTCGATTTACGATAAATGAGATCCTAGTTTTACCATGTCATTTTTCGGAGCTCTATTTAAAAAAAAAATATTTTCATCGAAACGCTGGATCATAAATGTTATACCCTTGCAAATTCTGATGCAGACCCCTCCTACAAAGATAAAAAAGACGTGGATGAAATATCATGTCATGTTTTTTTTTAAATTCTTCCTCAGAATCATAGGAAGCAAGATCAACATATCTTCTATGATTATGTAGATTTTATACAGAGGGGGGAACGGGTGGGCACTGCAGATAGAAATACAATGTCAATTCACGTAAAATGAAAAAAAAATAGAATTTGCCCTGCATTTTCATAAATTTCATTCTAATGTAGTTTGTCATTAATCCTGTTATCTGGTTGGTTAATACTATAATTTTAAAGGTATAGATTTCACGGTTGACATTTCTGAAATTGACACGATCCCTACGCGTTTGTTTATGAAATAAAATGAAGGCAATACACATCACTTCAACTTCTGTGTTTGGTTATTTATATAAACGTTCGGCCCGTGGTGACACATGTTGAAAGACCACACAACGACGGGGAAAGTGACAAGTGTCTTTTGACATAAATGAGACAGAGATATTGAACGGTACGTCTAAACACCGCTAAGAAGGTTCTTAGTGCACTAAGAACATTTTAGTGCCACTAAGAACACAATAGAAGAGAAATATAGACATAAAGACGGGATCATATGGAAGTTGAATACTCAAAACCTATAATTATGTATTTTTTGTGGAATTATCTTATGTAAAAAAGCCTTTTTAGTTAAATTTGACATTGTCTGATGTCTCAGGGTAATTACTTATCAATTTACTAAAACAAATGTAGGAATAGGGTGTTAATTAATCGAGTCTCACCATGATGTCCTTTGTTGACGGAAAATAATCAAGTATTCGGTCACAATTAGTTTTAAGCATTTCATTTAAAATATATTTTATCCCTTCATTGCTTATTAAATGGACTTTTAAAAAAAGTTTAGCGAGGTTTTTTATGTTAAATTAGTGTGAAATTGTAACATATAACTCTTCCGTTTATCAAAGCACTAATAATATGAAACTTGATAAAAAATATGATTTTTTAATGTTTATCTTTTAATCCTTTCTTTTTAATTTTTTTATTATTTTTTAATTTCTTATTTGTTTTTATTTTAGTTTTATACATAAGAAATGTACATCTGATTATAGCTAAACATCGCGTATATGAATTCTCTTTTTTTATATTTAACAAAATTAAATTACAATTAAGGACCGATGCCACCGCTGGTTGACTGTTAGTCCCCGAGGGTATTCACCAACCTAGTAGCCAGTCATCGCGGTGCTGACCCGAAAACATATTTTATTAGGTAACTTGCAATATCTATACATTTAAGACAAT
This sequence comes from Modiolus philippinarum, assembly GCA_002080025.1. Classification (NCBI taxonomy): domain Eukaryota; kingdom Metazoa; phylum Mollusca; class Bivalvia; order Mytilida; family Modiolidae; genus Modiolus; species Modiolus philippinarum. The sequence goes on from MJUU01005017.1 coordinate 1,636, forward strand.
TTTGTATAAAAAAATAAGGAGTATCTCCCTCTTGCCGATGATAGCTCTGGTCTTAGCTGATTTTGGCTTTTCTATTTAGATCATTTTGGTAATTTGTTCTCTATCAGCTTTCAGACATATTAATATTTCGAATTTTCGATTTCCAAGTGTTTTGATTTGATCTGCACTGAAGAGAAATAAGTTGCTGAAATGGCAATATGAAGAAAGTAAATTCACAGTGACTTTGGTGTGATGTTGATATATCGAATTAGAGTTGTTCATATTATCAGTTGGTCATGAGATCATATATATATTCGAATCAAAACAACTTCTTTCAAGCGACAATTAGAGCATGTTCTGAATACGATGATTATACAATGAAGGGATATGGAGTAAATGCAAACGAGACTAAATTGTTAACTGAATAGTCACATATGTAAAACACTTACATGTCCGACCCTTCTGCATTGTGTACTCAAGCGCAGATCGACAGGACAGTGCGGATCAATGGGGGGGGGGGTAATCCCGAAAATGGTATGAAAATATCCGAGCGGGGCGAGGTGAAAATGTTTTGACTATTTGTTTTATGAAATATCTTTTCACGTACAGTTAAAATTACGGGCTTACGGGTAATTTCTACAGCTATTGTATTTTCTTTGAAGGTTAAACGGGGGAATTACGCCCCTTATGCCCCCTTGAATCTGCCACTGATAAAGTGGAAATATATTAAGGTATGAAATATATGTACACAATCCTTTTCTACCTGAAACCAAACTTAGACAGAACGTTACTTTTTATTGCTGCGGTCAAGGAAGTGGCAAAACTTCTATTGTAATGAAGTCAAGATTAACACCCCAAACTTACACAATGTGTTAGATTCATCTATGTGAAATGTCTACATTGTAGATTTATCAGATGTGAAAACCTGACAAATGTATACAATGTTGTCTTGTACAACGGCGATTCAATGAAAGGTAGAGAGCTTGGGGTGTAAATCTCAATTTTGGTAAACTGAAAGTTTTGCCACTTCCTTGACCGCAGCAATATTTACAATAAATTTACACATTTAATATAAATTAGAATATGTTGCATAAAAAAAAAGATAATATTTATTACTGTGTCAAGCCAGTGGAGCTTCTAGTTTTATTGAGCACATTGATAAATCTGAAACGAAAATGTCGCGGAAATTCAAGTTTATTGCGATTGTATAACGTCTTCACTTAATTTTGCCTGGACATATATCACGTATCGCAAACAACTGAAAAAGTTTCTTGATTGCAACTCATAGAAAGAAATTGAAACTTTAGAATTTCAAGACATTATGACAGAATATGTGATGAAATATAAAAAAGATAAAAATATAAAATAAAGTCCCCCTCGTGGGCAAATGTGCATTTTTGTTCTCTTTGTCGACTTTGACTTGTATTTGGTCAGATAAGAGGTCATGTGGATTCACTTAACACATTGGTGAGAAAACGGTTGTTGTTTATTTAAGCGACGCTTAATTGATTTACGATATGTGTAGAAATGTAAAAATGTTTGCAAAAAAGGCAAAAAACTCTTAAACTATACATAGTTTTGTTACCAAACTTTGCAAATATGATATTTATATGCAAATCGCTATTATGGTTTGTTCAGGATGCGGATAAAATGTCTCCTTCGGGTTCTTAGTGGCACTTTAATGTTCTTAGTGCACTATGAAGCTTCTTAGCGGTGTTTAGACGCACCCGATATTGAAGAAGCAGATTTCGATGAATATTGTGCAGACGATAGCACCCATGCTACAAACAATTCAAATGTTATCCTTAACACAAAAGACATTGCCATCAAAAAGTTTACCAGAAAGTTTCGACTGTTCTTCAATCGTTTCCAAGATACAAATCGGCTGTATCGCATCAGTTAAACAGAGTTCAATTATAAATTAACCCACGAACATTTCCCAGACGTTAAGCCTGATACTCCAGAATACATTATTTAAATAAAATGATAGTAATATGTAAATATTGGTACAATGATCCATTTGGTTTGGCGGTGCCTTTGAATGTCCTATGGAATATCGCATTAATCATGAAGCCATCTCCGTCTGACTCCGAGACCGAATGCACACAGTGATTGATTACCACATTTATGACAATTAACCAACCGTCTGTTTAGCTGTTCCTAAATGCATTCAACAGAAAACAACTCTTATGTCAATGTTACGCTATCATATTTCCAAATCCGGTAATCCTCAATAAATAACAAATATCCTTTCCCTCTGACTGACACCCAGAAACCTCGTTTGTCGGTGCCATATTGACATAGTAAAATGACATGAACTTTTGGTTTCAAAAAAAAAAAAAAAAAAAAAAACCTTTCATGCCAAATGATTTTTATTTGGATAAAATTATAATTTCATATAACATAATAAAATCTCCGGTTTTATTTCAAATATGAACTATTGCTTATTATATAATGGTGTAAACTTATATTTGTTCCACCTGACAAAAGTTCAATTGGAACAAATATTATAAATTTAAAAACCATTTGCATAATATTTCTTCCTTTTGGAACAAATGTTACATAACATTTATTCCGTTAGAGACAAATATCATAATATTTGTTCCAATTGGAACAAATTTGATGTATTTTTTTTTCTTTCGAACAAATCTTATGGTGGAACTTATATTCTGTTACAATGGGACTATATTCCAGGTGGATTAATATTGCAATTCGTGCTTCTGATGTTGATTTCACTATAATTAATGTAACAAACAATGTAAATATACGCAACAACATTAGAATGAAGATAACTGTATTGTATTTGAAGATTTGGAGGCTTCAATTGGGGATTTGATGGTCACAAAATGAGTTTACTGACCTCAAATCTTCTAATACAATACAGTTATCTCCTAATTTGCGGAAAGAAGAAGAAGAAAAAACGGAAAACAAACTCCAGGAAAATAACAATGTAAAATTTATACCAGTATATAATTACCATAAAGCTGTACTCGGCTTGTCGTTTGCACACCAGTTTCATGGTATCTTATACACATAGCGTGCTTTGTAAAAAAACAATAAAAGTATGTGTTTACTCAATATTTTCTTATTTATCTGAGTTGGGAATAATTATTTCAAATGGTGAATGTATTATTTGCTTAGCTTTTCTTAAATTTTGGATTGGTACTGATCATATTCGATCTAGTAACATAGCAATCTATTACGGCCTTAAACCGAATCCCCTCAGATATAGATATGTTCAATGAAATAATTTAAGAATTAACGTGTTCGTTTCACATCTTTTTGATTTCTTTGAGGTGATTTTGTATTGTGTTTTGTATTTTTTAAGGGATAGGCAGATAATATATTAACGACAAATATCAGCCAGATAAGATACAGTTTCTATGTTACCAAAAGCTAGGTATTTTGATTATGTCTCTTTCCTACAGATATCACAATCTAAGCGGAACCGAAAGAAAGTGACACAATAAAACTACAAAGGACAATTACATACACAAATCTATATGAGAACTGTCGATCTCCAGATAGAATTCAGTTACTCGACAGGATATTTGCAAAATACTATAGCAAGTCGCCCCGGCATAAATATTTACATCGAGTCAAACCGCCTGTCATGCAATGTAACGTTCATAAAAGCTTTCAGCTTTCAAGTCAACTTTACTAGTGTGGAAGTTGTTAAGTACAAAAATCCACAGATCGAGCTCTATTGTTAGGGAAAATGGTTTTGCAGGTACATTGTATATACATGCCTCTTGAAATTCTAATGTTATTTTTAGTTTATCCAACAATACAGACAAAAAAAAATGTTCCGTAGTTGTGGGTTTAGGTCAAGAGAGATACGATATGAGTTTCAAGTCCTAAAATAGAATTATAAGTAATGATATCGTAAGTTATATTGTTCATAAATGGAAATGCTTCGCTCTTGCTCGATTTATATGTACCAAAATATATGTCAGTTGTGCATGTCGATGGTATGTATCAGCACTGCATGTTTAGCAAACTAGTAAATTTGGAGGAAAAACCTGGCAACGATAGAGGATTCACATTGCCAGGGATTTTTATAAGATATTTAAATGAAACTCGGAATATGCATTTGGAACATCAATATAAACATTATATCCGAATTTCAAGATCATAGGTATTATAACACCGAATATATTACAATTTAAAATATCGAATTTTTACATAGATTATATCTGTAAACATCGATCGCGTCACCGCCTTTGTTGGGGTGAAAGATTAGATCGACAGATCGGATTTGTCAATTCAGCTTTGTGATGTCACGCCGGATAAGAGAATATATCTCACGGGTGCTTGGATCTAGAAGTAATACCCCTCACACACGCATATGTACTCTTGTTTCTTTTGTTCAAAAAACTGATACAATATGAAATAAATACCGCCGGCTTTTGCTAATGCTGGTACCAAATAACTAATAACTAACTTGGGACAGCCGGTACCATGCAAGTCCGGCTGTCCCGAGTTCCTATCGTTTTTTACGTTTTGGGTTTTTCATGTGTTTTTTTTCAGCCATTGTAGATGTTTCCTGTAAGCCCCATTTATTCATTTTTGTAATTTTCTAAAAACGAATCATATAGAGAGGAATCGTGTAATTCACGGGAATTTGAAAAGAAAAGACAACAGGAAACACCTAGATGATTGCACATTAAAATCACAGGCTACAATCCGTCAGAGAACAGATAAAAAATACAAAAGATATACGTAAACAACGATAGGAACTTAGGAAAGCTCGACTTGGTACAATGCACTAACCAGACTATGCACTATAGCCCTAGCAAAATCTAGCGTTATGGTTAAAAAGGTTTTTGGGTACCAAAACCTCCCCTTCCCCGATCTTCCGTTTATCTTCAATGCATTGTCATACATATCCCAAACTTAACATGAAAAATGCTAACAAGACAGATGCATGGACTTTGTACGGGAAGGCTGAGATAGTGACAAGTGATGTACATATATACATTTCCCCTTGAATAAAGTCTATCGTATCAATGATCTACAGCAGCTAAAGATAACCTCCTTGAATAAAGCAAAGTTCACTAAGTAGGTACATTAACCTCTGTAATTATTGATTATATTTCAAAAATATACGCAAGAAAAGGATGATGATGTGAGAAAGGTATTACCGAAAAGTTAGCCATCCAATGATTTATAAAATTAGGTGTACTAATTATTTGAATATCATACAAATGGCAAGCGAAATTTACCAAAATACAGAGAAATCCTATTGACCTTGACCTTGATGACCTATGAACTCATAATAATCTCACTCTTCTGGTCATTTTGCTTATTCTCAATTTCAAATACATTTAACTCAAAGACAACCATTCTAACTATTGAAAATATGCAATGAAAAGAATGATGCAGTTATTTGTCATGTTTTCCAAGGATATTTTTTGGAAAAAAATCTTTGTTGCCATGGAGATTATTGCAATATTTTGATGGACACGGTGCTGGTTTTAATTTAAACGACGTCTGCTGAGCATACTTTTTACACAAAGAAAATATTTTTTAAGAACTGATTGAACATGCAAACAGTGCAACATTACTTAAATTTCCCTCTTCCGTAAGGTATACGTTGGTTACCATAGCAACCAAAATAAACAAAACACACCACAGAAATCTTTTAATCTAAAATTACATCTTACAATATAACAGGAAGTAGGAATGTCATAACTTGCCGGAATACACAATTAAGTAATATAAATTCTGCATGAATTAACCGTTTATTCTTAATGTACCATAGGTTGCCTGGCAACGTAAAATTATATATTCTGTACAGATTTTGAGCAAATTTTTGTGTCATTTGCAACATTCATACTTGTAGATACTATTCCTAAAGAGAACAATACCTATTTACACTGAACGAAAAAATCGGGAAATTATCTGTTGAGCCTTAAATCTAAAAGGCGGCAAAAAATGTCAATTTGACATGGATTGGCTGAGCTGTTACGTGATTGGTTGCCATGGTAACAGAAAATTTAAATATTCATGAAAAAACTTTTGACATTTACTCTGTAATGATATCATTTTTGTAAATATGTTAAACAAACTCTTTGTTTGCTGGGCTAATATGTAAACATTTACTTTTTGCTATATTTTTGACTTAAATTACCCTGAATGGGAAAGGGTTAAAGGATAACATCAACACACCGTGTATAAAATTAGCACCGATGACACTTGGCTGTTAAAGACAGAAATCCAATTAAACTTATTTGAAGGAAATATATACTATAGGGCCTGCAAGTTTCCATCAAGTGAAATAAACTTCCTGGTACATTTATTGCATTAGGAATTTACATTTCTTACGAAAATAAATGATGTAAAACATCCGATACTTAATTGACGTATATTTTCTTTGTAACAAAATATAGGGAATTTCCCGTCAGTTCTACTACAATGAGCTTGCAATTGATGAGATTATTGAAAGTTTGACTTCATGTTGTTACCTTGAAGTTTTGTTGCGTGTTGACGAGTTCTTCTTTTCTTCAAAATATTTTTCAAATATTTTAACCCTTGATTTTGGTAACGTCCCACCTTAATACTTGTACCGCCTACCAACCGTTTCAACCAGATTGTACGTCTTCATGGATTTGACATTATACAATGCATTAGAATTTTATGAGAGTTCAAACTGGGAATGCTTCGTGCAGCCATGAATGGTATACATGTATTTGCAATACTGTATAGCGGGTTATTTCAAGAGATTCAAATGTGCTTTATTCTCAAATTTTCTTGAAGCTCGCAAAATTGAAGTCTATTTATTTTAACACATATCTTAAATTAACAAAATTATCATTCTCGTCAAGTAATGAGTAGTAAAAATTAAACTCTTTTTATACGACCGCAAAATATTTGAGGTCGTATATTTGTATGGCGCTGTCGTCGTCGTCGTTGTTGTCCGGCATCGTCGTCGTCTGTAGACACTTTTGTTTTTGGTCAATAACTTAAGTTCTAGTCGACCAATCTTTTTGAAAATTTTACCACAGTGTTCCTTGGCACAAAAGGAACTATGCTTGGGTTGGTTTTTATTATTTTGGCCCCTCCCTTTTTTAAAAAAGGGGCCAAAAAGGGCAAAAGTGGGTGTTTTCACATATTTGGCTGTAGAATATTTATTAGTTATTGGATTTTGATGTGTTCTTAATTAAATTTCCTATCAGTAGTAAGTCAACGGATTTTACGTGGCATGTACTATTCACCAGATAAATTGGGCCCAAAAGGGGCGATTTTTAAAAATTTCATTTTTTTTAAATTTTTAGTCCGATTTCAATGCATTTTTTTTTTGCAATAGACTCCATTTGAAAATAAACATAGAGCTACACCATCAGAGTTTTTACAAATTGTTTCTTTTACGAGCTATAAGGGGCCAAAAAGTGACAAAATTGCAAATTTGCAGATTACGTAAAATTTTTATTTTTCATCAGATTTCGATGGGATTTTTTTCTCTGGATTCCTCTTTAAATAAGCTTTAAGTTGTAAATTTTTAGTCCGATTTCAATGCATTTTTTTGCAATAGACTCCATTCGAAAATAAACATAGAGCTGCACCATCAGATTTTTGACAAATTGTTTCTTTTACGAGCTATGAGGGGCCAAATAGTGACAAAATTGCAAATTTGCAGATTACGTAAAATTTTTATTTTTCATCAGATTTCGATGGGATTTTTTTTTCTCTGGATTCCTCTTTATATAAGCTTTCAGTTGTATGTCTATCGATTTGGCATGAGTCTTACTGTTTCCGAGCTACAAGGGGTAAAAGGGGCCGAAATTGCAATTTTTCTGAATATTTCGAATCTTTATTTTTTATTGGATTTCGATGGGATTTTCTTTTCTTTGGATCACTTGTTCAAGCTCCTTATTGTGTTTATTTTATTACGGTATCAAGCTTTTTACTGTATCCTCGTTCATTTTGAAATTGTACTTGTTTAAATATCAGTGTTCGACATGCTGCGGTCGTATCATGCTGCGCTCGGCGTAGCCCTATATTAAGAGAAGAAATTGCGAAATTTAGAACCGCTAAATTTCCCGCTATACGTTTTTTTTTTTGTTTGTTTGTTTTTTGTTTTGGTTTGGTTTTCTTTTTGTTTTGTTTTGTTTTGTTTGTTTGTTTTTTTTTTGGATTTTTTGTTTTTTATTTATTTTAATTATTTTATTTTTTGTTTTTTTTTTGTGTGTGTTTATGTTTTTGTTTTTGTCTTTTTGTGTTTTGTTTTGTTTCGTTTTTTTTCTGCTTGTTGTTTTGCTTTTGTTTGGTTTGTCTTGCTGATGTCTTGAGTGATTTCCTTCCACTTTCTCTTTGTGGCCATCTTGACTTATGTAACCGACGTGTCTGTTGTGTCTGTGGTATTCTAGTTTTATTAAGACAGAGCTTGATCAGTCGTCCTATTTGTTGACCTGTAAGGTTCAAAGACAACATAACAAAGCTAACGAACACAAAGATAAAGATCCCCGATGAATAAAGCTAGTGCCCATATAAGGATAGCTGAAGCTAACAAAATGGGTGTACATATTAGGCAAAGGTAATGCTATTGCTTTAAGGTTCTTTTGATTAATTTTGCATTTTTTAAAAATCTATTTAACATAAGCATTATTAATCACTACTTATACATATTTTTTAGAGGAAAAGGTCGTTCTGTTGCCTAATAGAGGAGTGAGACAACATTTTTGTACATGTATTCAATAAAATTATAATAATTGTTTTCCACAATAATTGAATTGGCGTGGTTTGTATTTTCATGAGACATGTTTCTTTTCTTTAAAAACATATCATACTATTCAAACTCCCAATGATATTTTTTGTTATTCTGTCTGTACTAACTTTAAGAAAAAATATCGGCTATTACTATTCGGCATATATTTTTCCTATCTTTTTCATTTTTATTTTTATTGCTTCACACATACTTTAACTTCGTACTTAGATCTGTTATATACATTGATGAAGATGGACGTTTGAAATCTAAGCTATATGACAAACGTGATTCCCTTTCTGAGCAGCAATAAATCTACCTCTCCAGCCTATGGAGTGTACATTTCACAGTTGATTCGTAACTGTCGCGCATGTAGTTTATACAACGATTTTTTTTAATAGAGCCAAAGCACTGTCCCAAAAGTTGCTTACTCAGGGATTTGTTCAGCCCTTGTTGCTTTCGTCCCTTCAGAAATTTTATGGCCGTCACCATGATACAATGTATTATTGACAGAAATGACGTGTCTGTGTCCCAAATGAAAACGGACATTTTCAGCTAGATTCACGTCTTCGCGGATTTGACATAACCGGTTTTGACTCAACCCTGGATTGACTCACTGATAGTGTGACGGGTGCCGCTAGCGGAGCAGGAAATGCTTACGTAATATCACTCCCGGTTTTCATAGGAGTTCACACTATGAGTGCCTTAGTTTTTAATGTCGTCTTTTTTATTTCCGTGCTTGTACAATAAATGTAGCTGTCTCACGTCCTTGTTTTGTCTTTGTTTTTCTCTGTTACCGTTTTTGCCATGTATTCGGATTTCGATTTTTGAAGTCTTCGCTTCCCTTATTCCTTCGGTATTCTACTGCCGTTGTTTCATTGTGTGTAACAAAGAAATCAAAGAAATTGTAAATTTTAGGCTAAACGGCACAATTTTCAAGTTCTCACCATTTTTGTCGGATACTCAGAAAACGACAAAATCGCTGACTAATGATAATTTCACAGCAGATAGAGACTACCCTCCCCAACGGATTAAGTTAATAAAAAGATAGGGAAAACCGATTCAAAAATTTTGAACCAACGGTTTATGGCCTTTGGACCGAAAACCGATTTTGGGGTTGTTTGCTTTTAGCTCAAATACCACTGAAGTTACAAAAAGAAATTCAACATACAAAATGTTCAGGAAAATGCTCAAAATAAAGTCAAGGTCAAAGGTCAAGGTCACATCCCAAAAACTTTTTTTTATGTTCAAGTTTCAATAAATACACATGTTAAGCTTGGAATGTTGGGTTCATCGATGAATCAATAATGAAAAACATTATGACGCAACTTTCTTCCTGACGCAATCAGAAATACTTGACATGTGAATCAAAACACTACTAGCACTAATAGACGAAAACATAATGAGCTTAAGACACTAATTCTTACATGAGGAAAAAAAATATATTTCAGAACACATTATAACAATCGTTGGTGATAAATTTACAGCACAGCATTTTTTCAAAGAGCAATTGAGTTTGGAATCTGGTTTGGGTGACTTGTGATTGCATGCAAACATATCATTACTTGTCATTAAGTCAACCAAACGAAGTTTGGTGAGTTATTGTTTTTACTCTGTTTCTTATTTTTATTATTATTCCTCAATGGAATTTACAAACCATTTCTTTGAGACCTGTGACCAAAACATTATGAAACTTCATTGGATGATAGATACTGATGGCTAGATGGTCTTCACGTTCTTGGAATTTTCAAAATGGCCGCCGTTGCCATAGAAACGGTAAAAAAGGCCGGTAAATCAAAGTTCTCAGAATTGGATGAAATTTTACAGGTAGATTGCCTCTCATGTGTAGAATTGTTTTCTTGTGTCCAAGACTCCAGAATGGCGACCGTTGCCATTGAAATGGGTAAAAAAGGCGGACAAATCAAAGTCCTCAGAATTTGATGAAATTTTACAGGAAGGTTGCCTAACATGTGTAGAATTGGGTTCCAGTCTCCAAGACTTCAAATTGGCGACCGTTGCAATTGAAACAGTAAAAAGGCAGGAAAATCCAAAGTGCTCACAATCGAATAAAATTTGACGAGAAGGTTGTTTAAAACCTGTTGATCTCATGTAAAGCCTTTGAATTCTGATATGGAAGTTCGTTTTGAAGACTCCTTGTGTTTGCATCCAAACACATTTAATACTATTTATTATTATTATTATTCCATCTTTCTTTCTTCTGGTCCGGATGAACTTGTCCAAAGCAGATCTCAGGAACCATTTGACCAAGAGCTTTCAAACTTTGTAGGATATCAAGATGTGCAATCATCAAAAACCTTTTCAAGAGGTACATTACGGGTACATTTGGGGCTCAAAAAGGGTGGGATCGTCCCATAGTAACTCTATGGGAAATTGAAATTTTGAATGTTTATATATAAGTTTCCAACGAAATGTCTTTTTTGCATGGGGTTAAATGCATAAAATTCAAAACCACGAATTTCAGTGCCCACGAAATAGTGATATTTATCAAAACAACGAAAATTGATGTCCACGAATAAAAGTACTTCCACAGTAATTAATAAGAGGCACCCCTGCGCAAATTTATTATGAAAGGGGGTCTCAAAGGGTTTCCTTTGTTTGGGTTCTAGTGCTGCTGATGAGGAATTAATTTCCGAAATGTCCATACAGCTCATTAAAATTATTGCAGTTAGAGTTAACATATATGTGTTATGATCTCATGTTCATTTACTCCATATCCTTTCGTAAAATATCAAAATGCCAAGAGATCCGGTACTGGAGTTCGTTTGGAAGACTTTTTGGAGACTTTTGAGTTTTGCTTGCGAACACAGTTACCACTTGTTATTATTCCGCTTTCTTTCTTTCTTCTCGTCCGGATGAACTTGTCCGAACCAGATTTCAGAAACCATTAGACCTAGAACTCTCAAACTTCTTTGGATGTTGGACCCATCTATCTGGTTGTGCAAGAAACAAAACAATTTGCAAAGGGGGTTTATTAAGGGTACTTTTTGGGGCTCAAAAAGGATGGCGTCTGCTATGAAAACCCTTTGAGAAAATGAAATTTTGAAAGTTTTCCACCATTTTTTCACTATATCTCAAAAACTATTAGCACTAGCTTCATGAAACCTGAAACGTGCTTTTTGTTTCAAGTTATGTTTTGATTTCAGCAATATGTAAAAACTAATTTATAAGGGGAACCCCTGCTTTATTTTTTTTTTTTGAAAAGGGGTCTCCAAATGCCCAGAAATCAGATATGGGGAGTTTGGAAGACTTTTGTGTTTCGCTTGCGAACACAGTTATCACTTGTTATTTTTGTTTTCTTTATCTGAAATTCTGGAGAAGGTATTCATGGGATATATCAAGCAAACGACGCGTTATTAATAGAAAGAACATGAATCTATAGTGAGGTTGAAGGATCTAGAATCTTCAGTTGTATGTGCCTTTACGAGTATCTGAAGAATTTCAGTGAGGAAGGAGTTTTTGAACAAGTCTGCAAGTAGAGGAACCAAGTTCATGCCTTTTGGTAAAACAACTTTCTATTGATAAATACCACTTGAAAATGTCATAAATATATTATAAATGATTCCTCAATATAAGAATTGGGGTGTTATAATCATTGTTTTGTCTATCATTGCTTTCAGTAATATTGATTCATATGTATACGTTTCACCAGCAGTGAGGTTGCATCAGATAAATCATTTTTATTTTTAATATTATAAAGTAGGACATTTCCTCGAGGATTTTATCCAAATCTTGAAGTTATATTGAAATGCATACAAGTCTCATCAAGTTTTGATCTCACATCTTTTTAGAGTACTCGTACGTCGACTTCTTCAAGAAAAATTGATAGGTCTCTCCCGGAAGTTGCGTTATAATGCACTCTCTGTTGATTCATCGTTGAAACCAAGATTCTAAGCCTAATATATGCATTTATTGATACTTAAACATTAAATAAAGATTTTTTTTGGCTGTGACCTTGACCTTTGAACTTGTAGGTCACGTCTTCCTGAACATTTTTTTTATTTAATGCTTCTCTGTATCTTTAATTGTATTTGAGTAAAACCCCGAAATCACATTAAAAATCGGATTTTGATCAATTTCCCCCAAACAGTTTGTCCAATAATTTTGGATCCAATGTAACAAATGTAGATCTCAAGAAGAAACACATTTGGGCATTACAAGTTATCAGCTTTCTATTACGGTTTATGGGTTAATCCAATATAACAATCTAGGTTAAAAGGGTAAAAAAAAAGTTCAAAATGACCAATGACCTATGACCTTGACATTTTTAATTGCAACACATATCACCTTACTTGAATGGAAAGGGTTCCAGGTTTCTATCTCTTACAATTTTTGAAAAAAAACATACTTAAAGATGTGACAAAACTTTCAAGGAGCATAACTCCTGAACGGGTATTCATAGAGTTTCGGTCCAAATGTAAAGAAGGTCAGTCTTGACCTAATAAACAATTGTGTCATTACACTTAATTAGCTATCTTTTACGGTTTTAGATTTAATCCAATCATACGGTTTGAGGTCAAAGTTCAAAGTGACAAATGACGGCGGTCAATTTGGAAATTTCAAGATCTCCTTGCACAACTTCAGGTTTTTATGTACAATGTTGCCAAGTTTCATTGAGTTTTGACCACCCATCTCTGAGAAAACGTTTGGATATTGTTCGCCAAATTCTTTGAGGACTAATATTAAGAAACAGAGTAAACACAATAAGTTACAAAACTTCGTTTGGTTGACTTAATGATAAGATCATCCATACTGCACACTTTGTTTCATTATAGCAATATTAACTTTTAAATTGTTTTTTCTTTTTGGAAAACAAATGTGGATTTAGATATGTAACCCAAGACTACAATTTTTTGGAATCGGCAAAGGCTTTTTGGATGATACCTTGTATTCGTGCTTGTAGTTTATCATGAGGACGTGTTGTATAAAGTGTGGAAAAATAAAATATTCTGCTAAAATGTACGTAAGAAAATGATCGGGATTGAAGATTTTTTGAATTTATCAAACGTAAATAATACACACTGAGGGTTTAATGCAACAGTGTGATAAATATTTCATTTGTTTGACATTTAGTTTTTAACACAAAACATATATATAAATTGATCTCATTTAATTCAAATTTAACATTAAACACGGTTTTGTCCATCTGTAACAAGGAGTAAATACAAACGTTTGGCTGGGTGTAAAACAATTTTTCCAGTTGATTAAAAAATGTCACAGAATTCACGTCTACTTTTCGGATTTAATACAGCATCAGCAGGTCTAACATTATGCTGATAGTGGTCTCGATAAAACACGCAAACAGCTTAAAAGTATTTCTGGACTAGTCTATACTATTTTGAATAACAACATTTACACAAACTTTTCTTAATATTGGACACTATTATTTCTAATCTGTCAAAGTAAGCAGATATATATTGTGGCTACATGCAACACCTCTTTTACCAGGTAACCTGTAACACAATTCACGTTAAAAAACACCTTTCGGATTCAAAAATTGTAGCAGAGATCTTGCATAATAATAAGCTGTTAACGGTTTTATTCAATAAAGCAAAAGTGCTTTATTATTTCGTAACTACTCTTTACTATCCTGAATAACAACTGCATGTGCAAACAGCATTATGACAATTATTAGTTAAGCTGTACTTCTGACATTGCTACGCCAATTCCTCGTTGTAAATAAGTCTTAATACTGAATAAATATTTGTATGTGGCAATGACTGACTACTAATATTTGAACATGAAATTTATACTATAAAGCATGGAAGCTATTTTGGAGTTTATACAACAATTTCTCTAATCATATTTTCAAGTTTAAACTGGTTCTGACCGATTCGACAAATTTTTATATTCAACATATATAAGACCACTGCTATTTTCTGCCAATCTTATTTAGAAACATTTTTCCACGTTTATCATCTCCCTCTTACATAGCTCTATCATTGGCCACTTTTGGGGCAAACAAATTAAATTTGAAACTTCAGTGCCCACCTTTATTTTTTTTTTTTTGGAATTTCTTACCTTCACTTGATAATTGTAACAGACAGGTTAAAAATCAAAGTCAGGCAAAGCCAAATCAACAGCTAAAAGTTGGATGTACAATGTTTATTGATAACCATATTTCTTAGATTTTGCTTTTCCGCAATAATTTTAGATTGTGAATACTGAGGCTTTGATTTTACAAGAGTAACTCTCTGAAAAACAGTTTTGAATTATACCCAGCGCCGTTCTCAGACAGTAGCTGTTCGGTAATAATGTTGCAGCAAAATCTACATATCTGCATTGTAATTACTGCTTTACTACATGTGTATGTTGATTTCTAACGTAAACGTAACAACTTTCAACATTAAAGAGAATTAGAAGAAAGATAAAAAAAATGTTGCAAGTTATTGCGCGTCACAACTTGGAATGTCATGTAGGTTCGGATTTTCACTTGATACTTCACTTCCGATTTCAGGAATACTGTTTTTATTGCATTTATACAAGTGTCACATCCTTTTCTGTTTCTCGAAAGTGGTCTTTTAGTTGATATTCTACCTTTTTGGATTCATTTATATTATAGGAAAACTGAACAGATGCATCGACAAACGAATACCAACACAAAAAGGGAGAATTGGAAAATTCACATTGCAAAAATCCTAAAACACAACAATTCAGTATTTTTTGTAAAAAAGACATAAAACAAAGAGTCATAGGACTTGTCCACTTGTTTCTGTCTCGAAATAAAGAGAAACGGTCAAGGTCGCTGAATTAAAATATCACGTAATCCTTAGATCAGTGGTCAGATGGCGTTTCTAGAACAGGTACTGTACATTCCTCCTATTCGAGAACACCAGGGAGGACCAATGTGATACTCTATCTGGATTACATATTAAGGGTATAATTTGTAAAATCTAATCAATATCCTTTTTGATCGATGCTGTAGTTAGCTGTTGAGTTTATCTATGTTTTACCCGCAATTAAAATACAAGAAAAGGGACCTAGCTCATTGTTGAAGGCCTCAAGGTGACTTCAAGATGAAGAACAACAATAAAAGCGTTGTTCCTTTGCTTGTTTTTACCATGTATTTGTAGAGACTTTGTCTCATGTGTATTTACTCCATATCATTTCATTCATCATCTACTCTTCAATTTAATCTTCCTAAAATACCTGAGATACAATCCACATGATGGTTGTTCAACGTCTAACTTGTTATCTGTAAGTTATTTCCTGTCGTGATTAGGTAAGAGAAAAGTATGAAACAAACAACCTGAATACTTTATCAATTTTTGCCATATATCTAATTCATATGATCACAACTATTTCACAAAATAGTTTCAATCTCATTAATCTCGAACTAAGAAACGCGAATGTTGTACATTGGAACGAAAGGAGCAAATGTAATGGACATTAATGAATTATTTGTGTCTGATTAGGTTTACTAACAAAAGAAATTACAAAAAATATTAATCACATTCTGACTAATCTTAATTTGTAATTATGCCTCTCAATAATGACCATTATCATTATCAGATCCAAACGAAATGAGAAATCTTTGTTTAGGACCTTCCATACATAGTTCCCATCAAATTTGATATAATTTGCTGTAGTTTCAGAGAAGATCATCAAAAGCTGTTCTCATAAACACCAATATTTTACAATGTACCGGCCAGGTGGCAATGTTTGTTGTCGGATCGGAATACAAATAACCATTTTTTTTTGTAAAACCCCTTCCAAA
Organism: Modiolus philippinarum; assembly: GCA_002080025.1. Lineage (NCBI taxonomy): Eukaryota > Metazoa > Mollusca > Bivalvia > Mytilida > Modiolidae > Modiolus > Modiolus philippinarum. The sequence continues at coordinate 18,054 of MJUU01005017.1, forward strand.
TATCTTTCCAGTTCACTTTTGTTCCATTTTCATCTGTACTGTTATATTAGATAATGAAATTTGTACTTCCCGTAAAGTCAAATATTAAATTATGTTCCGCCCAGGTTTGTTGTCGAATCAAAACAATTTTAGCAAGTTAATTCAAGAAAACAGTCCATACATCATATAATCAATGAAGGGATATGGAGTAATTGTACACGAGACAAAGTCTCTACAAATGCATGGTTAAAAAAAAGCAATGAAACAAAGGCTTTATTGTTGTTCTTCATCTTGAAGTCACCATGAAACGTTCAACAATGAGCTATGCTGATACCTAGTAGTAATTTCAAGACGGCCCCTAGCACTAGTTCCATTCAATTTAGGTGAAATGTGTTACATTTAAAAATGCCAAGGTCAAAGGTCATTGGTCACTTTGAACTTTGACCTTGTTTTTGTAATAACTCATAAACCGTAATAGATAGCTGATAACATGTAATGGCAAAACTGTGTATCTTGTTAAGATCCACATTTGTTACATAGGGTCCAAAAACAACGGCAGTAGAATACCGAAGGAACAAAGGGGTGATGCTCACAAAAATCGAAGTCCAAAGACAGGGCAAAAACGAGAACACAGAAAACAATGACGTTAGACACAAAAACAATGACGCCAGACAGACACAAAGCACAGAACCAGAAACCACAACATTCAGAACAAAGGCACTCACAGTGTGAACTCCAGTGAAACTGAGAGTGACATCAGGTGCTCCGGAAGGGTAAGCATGTCCTGCTCTGTTAACAGCACCCGTCACACTGTGAGTGATTATCCAAAATTATCGGACCAACCGTTTTCGTTTTATGGAGGGAAAACCGATTTTGATGTCCTAATTTTGTGTTTTTTGCTTATAGCTCAAATACCATTGAAGATACTAAAAGATATTCAATGAACAAAATGTTCAGGAAGTCTGGACCTTCAAAATGAGGTCAAGGTCAAAGGTCAAGGTCACAGCCCTATAGTTTTATTTCAGTTAAAGTATCAATAAATGTACATATTAAGCTTTGAATGTTGGTTTCATCAAGGAATCAATAATGAAACCATTATGACGCAACTTTCTTTCTGATGCAATCCAGTACAAATACTAATGAAGTGTTAATTTGATAATCAAAGTACTACTAACACTGATAGACGAAAAGATAATGAGTTTATGACACTAGTTCTTACATAAGGAATAGAAAAGAATATTTTAGAACACATTATTACAATCATTGGTAATAAATATACAACACAGCATTTTGTCAAAAAGCAATTGGGTATAGAATCTGGTTTGGGTGACTTGTGTTTGCATGCAAACATATCATCACTCGTTATTATTATTATTATTCCTCAATGGATTTTTCAAACTTTGTCCAAACACTATCTCAGAGATGGGTATTCCAAACTTAATGAAACATGGCTACAATGTGGACAACCACCCCGAGATGTGCAAGAAGGTCTTTGAATTTCAAAAATGACCACGGTCATTGGTCTCCTTGAACTTTGACATCAAATCTTGTGATTGGAATATCTCGAAAACTGTAAATGATAGCTGATTAATTGTTATGGCAAAAATGTTTATAAGGTTATGACGGACCTTTGTTACATTTGGAGCGAAATTCTATGATGCATCGTTCAAGAGTTATGCCCCTTGAAAGTTTCATCACCTCTTTTAGCATGTTTTGGTAAGAGATAGAAATCCATTCAATTAAGGTGATATGTGTTACATTAAAAAAATGCCAAGGTCAAAGGTCATTGGTCATTTTGAATTTTGACCCTAGACCTTGTTTTTGTAATAACTCATAAACCGTAATATATAGCTGATAACATGTAATAGCAAAAATGTGTGTGTTGTTAAGACCTACATTTGTTACAGAAGGTCCAAAATTATTGGACCAACCGTTTTGGGCCTACGGATGGCAAACAAGATGGAATCATCGAATTGGCTGTCAGGGGCGACATCAGCTATTGCACGCTTGCAATTGCAAATCTAGTTATGTCGCCCCAGACGTAGTCGGCACGACATATTGTTTTTTGTCCGTTTCGATATTATTATTAAGTCGCCCAAACGAAGTTTGGCGACTTATTGTTTTTGCTCCGTTTCTTATTATAATATTATTATTAAGTCGCCCAAACAAAGTTTGGCGACTTCTTGTGTTTGCACCGTTTCTTATTATTTTTCCGCTTCTTCTTGCCATCATCTTGTCCGGTCAAATTCTTAGAGACTACTGGCCCAATCACTACCAAACTTCACAGGATGGTAGATGTCCATCCGAAGATGTGCATTTGTGTATTCAAATTATCAAAATGACCACCACCATTGGTCACTTTGAACTTTGACCCCAAATCTTATTATTGGATTAACTCGGAAACTGTAAAAGATAGCTGATAAAATTTAATGACAAAAATGTTAGTTAGGTCATGACAGACCTTCGTTACATTTGGCCGAAATTCTACGGTGGACCATTCATGAGTTATGTCCCTTGAAAATTTCGTCACATCTTTAAGTACATTTTTCTCGAATACGGTTAGAGATAGAAACCTGGAACCTTTTCCATTCAACTTAGGTGATATGTGTAACATCTAAAAATGCTAAGGCAAAGGTCATTGGTCACTTTGAACTTTGACCCCAGACTTTGTTATTGGATTATCTCAGAAACTGTAATAAATAGCTGATTTAATGCAATGGCAGAAATGTGTGTCTTGTTGAGATCTACATTTGTTACATTGGGTCCAAAATTATTGGACCAACTGTTTTGGGCCTATGGACCAAAAACCGATTTTTTATGTCCGAATTTGGGTTTTTGGTTATAGCTGAAATACCATTGAAGATACAAAGAGACATTCAATACAAAAATCTAAAGGAAGATGCGACCTTAAAAATTAGGTCAAGGTCAAAGTTCAAGGTCATAGACAAAAATTTTATTTCACATAAAATTATCAATAGATGTTCATATTAAGCTTAAATTATTGATCAATTATGAAAATATTATGACACAACTTCCGGAAAAGAACTACTTATTGTTTTTCGAACAATTGACGTACTAGTTTTCTCAAAAATGGGTGGTCAAAATTCAATGAAACTTGTATGTATTTCAGTGTTCTTTAAAATTTTGATATGATTTTACACCATACAGGAAATGCCTTGCTTCATAATATATAAACAGAAATAATTTTTCTGGTGCAATCACTAAGTGTGTATAGGTTAATAAAAAATACTGATATTACTGATAGACGGAATCAGGATATGTTTTAAGACACTAATTCTTAAACCCAACAATGATTGTTCTTTCAAAGAACATTAAAAGAATTAATTCTGATTGGGCGACTTCTGTGTTTGCTTGCAAACACATTATCACTTGTTTTTATTATTCTTCCTCTTTTTCTTCCGCCATGAACTTGTCCCACCTGGTTCTCAAAGACCATTGGTCCAATCTTAACCAAACTTCACAGGAAGATGGAACCCCATCCCAAGAGGTGCATTCCAGTCTTGAAATTTTCAAAATGGCCGCCGTTGCCATGGAAACTGAAAAAAGGCGGGAAAATTAATAGTGCTCCAAATTGCATGAAATTTGACAGAAATGTTGTGTATGAAGTGTAGAACATATTTTGAGGTAAAAAAAAATGTTAAGAAGGCGATCCTTGGGAGGGTTGGGCGACTTTTGTGTTTCGCTATGCGAACACAGTTATTACTTGTTATTTTTATTATTATTCCGCTTTCTTTCTTCTAATGATTTTTGTCCGGCTTCGTTCTCAGAGATGCCTGGACAGAACTCATTCATATTTGGTACAAAGTTGAATCACCTTATGAAGTTGTGCCTCCACCAAAAAAATATTTTTGAAAATGGCTGCCCAGTTACGTCAGTTTTTGCATAAGTCGGATTTCCATGAAAATCATCAAATCGCAAACATTCCTTGACAGATTTCATTCATATTTGGCAAAAAGTTCAATCACTATTAGAAGATGGGCATGCAGCAAAAAAAAAAGAATTCAATATGGCCGACATTTCCAAGATGGCTGCCAAAATACGTCAAAATTTAAACTTTGTCCGATTTCAACGAAATTTGATTTCGAGATGGAAGCATCGAATTGGCCGACGTATTTCCAAGATGGCCGCCATTTCACGTTAAAATATTGAGGATTCAATATATCAGAAACTTCTTGGCAGAATTTGTTAATATTTTGTATCAATGTTTAATAAGATGAGAGGAAGGAATTCATGCGAAAAAATTTTGCAAAATGTCCGCCATTTTCAAGATGGCCGCCAACATATGAAAAAAATTTCAACTTTGTCCGATTTAAACGAAAATTGATTTCTAGGTAGACTTTGACATTACGAACAAGATTGAATCATCGACTTTGACGTCTGGGGGTACATCAGTTATTGCTTGCAAGTGCAAATCTAGTTATGTCGCCAAAGACGTAGTCGGGACGACATATTGTTTTTTTGTCTGTTTCTCTATTATTATTATGTCGCCCCAGACGTAGTCGGGACGACATATTTCTCTATTATTATTATTTTCAATGCTTCTTTCTTTCTTCCAATGATTTTTGTCCGGCTTCGTTCTCAAAGATGCCTGGACAGAATTCATTCATATTTTGTACAAAGTTGGATTACCTTATGAAGTTGTGTCTCCATGAAAAAAAATTTTTCAAAATGGCTGCCATTTTCAAGATGGCTGCCAAGTTACGTCAACGTTTTGAATTTGTCAGAGTTAGATAAAAATGACAAAATCTCAAACATGCCTTGACATAATTCATTCATATTTGACAATAAGTTGGATCACCAAAAGGAGATGGGCATCACACAAAAAAAAATTTAGAAGTGGCCGCCATTTTCAAGATGGCCGCCAAAATACGTCAACAAAAATTGATTTCTAGGTAGATTTTGACGCTGCGAACAAGATGGAAGCATGGAGTTTGCTGCCAGGGGCGACATCAGCTATTGCTTGCAATTGCAAATATAGTTATTATTATTATTACGCTTTCTTTCTTCAAATGATTTTTGTCCGGCTTCGTTCTCAGAGATGCCTGGTCAGAATTCATTCATATTTAGTACAAAGTTGGATCACCTTAGGAAGTTGTGTCTCCACCAAAATAAAAATTCAAAATGGCTGCCAAGTTACGTCAAGATTTTGAATTTGTCAAATTTCCATGAAAATCATAAAATCTCCAAGATGCCTTCACAGAATTCTTTCATATTTTGCAAAAAGTTGAATCACGATAAGAAGATGGGCATGCAACAAAAAAATTTCAAAATGGCCGACATTTCCAAGATGGCTGCCGAAACATGTCAAAATTTCAACTTTGTCCGATTTCAATAAAAATTAATTTCTAGGTAGATTTTGACGCTGCCAACAAGATGGAATCATCATATTGGCTGCCAGGGACGACATCAGCTATTGCTTGCAATTGCAAAACTAGTTAAGTCGCCCAAAGTTTGACGACTTATTGTGTTTGCACCATTTCTTATTAAGTCACCCAAACGAAGTTTGGTGACTTATTGCTTTTACTTTGTTTCTTGTTATTTTTCACTATTATTTTCCTCAATTTCACGGCCTTTGTCCGCACGTTTTCTCAGAGATGGATGGTCTTAACTTAATGAAACTTGGCACCGTGTAGATACCATCCCCAAGATGTGCAAAAAGGTCTTAGAATTTCCAAAGTGACCACCGTCATTGGTCATTTTGAACTTTGACCTCAAATATTTTCATTTGAATAACTCAAAACCGTAAAGGATAGCTGATTATTTGTGTGACAAAAATGTTTGTTAGGTCATGGCGGACATTTGTTACATTTGGACCGAACCTCTATGGTCAACCATTCATGAGTTATGCCCCTTGAAAATTTCATTATATCTTTTAAGTATGTTTTTCTCGAAAACGGTAAGAGATAGAAACCTCCGTTCATCTTAGGTGATGCAAGTTACATTTAAAAAGGCCAAGGTCAAAAGTCATTGGTCACTTTGAACTTTAACCCATAATGTTGTCATTGGATTATCTCATAAACTATAATAGATAGCTGATAACATGTAATGGCAAAAATGTGTATCTTGCTAAGATCTACATTTGTTACATTGGGTCCAAAATTATTGGACCAACCGTTTTGGGCCCATGGACCAAAACCCGATTTTTGTTGTCTGATTTCGGGTTTTTTGCTTATAGCTCAAATAGCATTGAAGATACAAAGAAACATTCAATACAAAAAATGTTAAGGACGATGTGACCTTCGAAAGGAGGTCAAGGTCAAAGTTCAGGGTCATGGCAAAAACTTTTATTTCACATAAAAGTATCAATAAAAGTACATATTAAGCTTAAATTGTTGATCAATGATGAGAATATTATGACGCAACTTCCGGGAAAGACCTAGAAATTGTTTTTGAACAATTGACGTAATGGTTTTCTCAAAAATGGGTGGTCTAAATTCAATGAAACTGATATGTATTTCAATGTTATTTGAAATTTGGATATAATTACACACAACAGAGGAAGTGCCTTACTTCATAATATATAAATAGAAATGATTTTTCTGATGCAACCACAAAGTGCGTACAAGTTAATAAAAAATACTGATATCACTGATAGGCAGAATCATGATGAGTTTTAAATCCTTAATTCTTAAATCGAGAACGCATTGTTCTTTCAAAGAACATTAAGAATTAATTCTGGTAGGGCGACTTCTGTGTGTGCTTGCAAACACATTATCATTTGTTATGTCGCCCCAGACGTAGTCGGGACGACATATTGTTCTTTGTCTGTTTCTTTGTTATTTTTCTTTATCATTATTATTATTATTCTTTCTTTCTTCCAATGATTTTTGTCCGCGTATTTTCTCAGTGATGCCTGGACAGATTTCATTCATATTTGGCACAAAATGTCCGATTTCAACGAAAATTGATTTCAAGGTAGATTGCTCGCCGTGAACAACATGAAATCATCGAATTGGCTGCCAAGGGCGACATCAGCTATTGCTTGCAAATCTAGTTATGTCGCCCCAGACGTAGTCGGGACGACATATTAATTTTGGTCTGTTTCTTTGTTATTTTTTTTCATCATTCTTTCTTTCTTCCACAGATTTTGTCCGCGTATTTTCTCAAAGATGCCTGGACAGAATTCAATCATACTTGGCACAAAGTTGGACCACCATGAGAAGATGTGCATGCACCGACAAAAATTTTCAAAATGGCCGCCATTTTCAAGATGGCCGCCCTTTTACGTTGAGAAATTCAGGAACTGTATTGAAGAATTTGTTCATATTGTACCAAAATGTTCAGTAAGATAAGTGAGAAAGGAATTCATGCGAAAAAAAATTTCAAAATGGCCGTCATTTTCAAGATGGTCGCCAAAAATACGTCAAAATTTCAACTTTGTCCGATTTCAATGAAAATTGATTTCTAGGTAGATTTTGGCGCTGGGAATAGGATGGAATCATCGAATTTTCTGCCAGGGGCGACATCAGCTATTGCTTGCAATTGCAAATCTAGTTATTATGTCGCCCCATACGAAGTCGGGGAGACATATTGTTCTTTGTCCGTTTCTTTATTATTCATTATTGTTTCTCTCTTCCACCTATTTTTTGTCCGGCTGTTTTCTCAGAGATGCTTGGACAGAACTCATTGATACTTGGCACAAAGTTGGACCACCATGAGAAGATGTGGATGCACGGCCAAAAATTTTCAAAATGGCCGCCATTTCCAAGATGGCCGCCAAAATACGTCAAAATTTCAACTTTGTCGGATTTCAATGAAAATTTATTTCTAGATAGATTTTGAAGCTGCAAACAAGATGGAATCGTCGAATTAGCTGCCAGGGGCGACATCAGCTATTGCTTGCAATTGCAAATCTAGTATTGTTATTGCTTTTCTCTTTTATTTTCTTCCTATGATTTTTGTCCGGCTTAGTTCTCAAAGATGCCTGGACAGAATTCATTCATACTTTGCACAAAGTTGAACCACCATGAGAAGATGTGCGTGCACTAACAAAAATTATCAAAATGACTGCCATTTTCAAAATGGCCGCCTTTTTACGTCAAAATATTGTAGATTCTATAAATCAAGAACTGAATGGCAGAATTTGTTCAGATTTTGTATTAATATTTAATAAGATGAGAAGAAGGAATTCATGCAAAAAAATTGTGCAAAATCTCCGCCATATTCAAGATGGCTGCTAAAATACGTCGAAATTTCAACATTGTCTGATTTCAACGAAAATTGATTTCTAGGTAGATTTTGACACTTCAAACAAAATGGAATCATCGACTTGGGCGTCTTGGGCGACATCAGCCATTGCTTGCAATTGAAAATCTAGTTTTTCATTATTCTTTCTTTCTTCCAAGGATTTTTGTCCACCTATTTTCTCAAAGATGCCTGGACAGATATCATTCATATTTGGTACAAAGTTGGATCACTATTTGAAGGGGTGCATGGAAGGAAATTTTTTTTCAAAGCAGCCACCATTTTCAAGATGGCTACCAAAATACGAAAAATGCGAAATTCGTCAAATTTTCACAAAAATTGAAATTTTCTCAATCATGCTTTGACAGAATTCATCCATACTTAATACAAAGTTGGATCACTATCTGGAGGTGGGTATGCAAGGAAAATTTTTTTCAACATGGCCGCCTTTCCAAAGATGGCCGCCGAAATACGTAAAAAATTCAACTTTGTCCGATTTTGACGAAATTTGATTTCTAGATAGATTTTGATGCTGCAAACAAGCTGGAATCATCGAATTGGCTGTCAGAGGCGACATCAGCTATTGCTTGCAATTGCAAATCTAATTATTACGCTTTCTTTCTTTCTTCCACCTCTTTTTGTCCGGCTTATATCTCAATGATCCCTGGACAGATATCCTTTATATTTGGTACAAAGTTGGATCACTATCTGGAGGGGTGCATGGGAGGAAAATTTTTTTCAAAGCAGCCGCCATTTTCAAGATGGCTACCAAAATACGAAAATTTGAAATTCGTCAAATTTTAACAAAAATTGAAATTTTCTCAATCATGCTTTGACAGAATTCATTCATACTTGGTACAAAGTTGGATCACTATCTAGAAGTGGGTATGCAAGGAAAATTTTTTTCAACATGGCCGCCTTTTCCAAGATGGCCGCCGAAAATTCAACTTTGTCCGATTTCAACGAAATTTGATTTCTAGGTAGATTTTGATGCTGCGAACAAGCTGGAATCATCGAATTGGCTGTCAGGGGCGACATCAACTATTGCTTGCAATTGCAAATCTAGTATTGGTATTGCTTTTCTCTTTTATTTTCTTCCAAGGATTTTTGTCTGGCTATTTTCTCAAAGACGCCTGGACAGAATTAATTCATACTTGGCACAAAGTTGAACCACCATGGGAAGATGTGCATGCATCAACAAAAAATTTCAAAATAGCTGCCATTTTCAAGATGGCCGCCATTTTACATCAAAATATTGAGGATTCAATAAATAAGGAACTGAATGGCAGAACTTGTTCACATTTTGTATTATTTTTTAAAAAGATGAGAGGAAGGAATTCATGAAAAAAAAATTGCAAAATGTCCGCCATATTCAAGATGGGGGGCTAGAAAACGTCAAAATTTCAACATTGTCTGATTTCAATGAAAATTGATATCTAGGTAGATTTTGACACTACAAACAAGATTAAAGCATCGACTTGGACGTCTGGGGCGACATCACCTATTGCTTGCAATTGCAAATCTAGTATTATTATTGCTTTTCTCTTTTCTTTTCTTCCTATGATTTTTGTTTGGCTTCTTTCTCAAAGATGCCTGGCACTTGGCACAAAGTTGAACCACCATGAGAAGATGTGCATACACTAACAAAAATTTTCAAAATGGCTGCCATTTTCAAGATGGCCGCCATCTTACGTCAAATATTGAGGATTCAATAAATCAGGAACTGACTGGCAGACTTTTTTCATATTTTGCATCAATGTTTAAAAAGATGAGAGGAAGGAATTCATGCGAAAAAAGTTTGCAACATGTCCGCCATATTCAAGATGGCCGCCAAAATACGTCAAAATTTCAACATTGTCCGATTTCATTGAAAAATGATTTCTAGGTAGATTTTGACCCTTCAAACAAGATGGAATCATCGACTTGGACGTCTGGGGCGACATCAGCTATTGCTTGCAATTGCAAAGCTAGTTATTATTCTTCTTTTCCTTTCTTCTCGTCGCAATGAACTTGTCCGAACCAGATCCCAAAGACCATTACTTCTAGAGCTTTCAAATTTTGTAGGATATTAGCCCCATAAGTCTAGTTGTGCCATCAACAAATATTTTTTGAAAGATGGTCATGAAAAGATACATTTGGTTGGCTCAAAAAGGGATGGGGTCGTCCTATGTTAAGTCTACGGGAAATTGAAATTTTGAATTTTTTCACTGGAATTCGAAAATTATTTATACTAGCTGCTTCAAAATTCATAAGAATGTTGTATTTGATGTCAGATAAAGTTTAACAGCATTGCTAATTTGAAAATTAGTATGGTTGCCATGGAAAACGTAACAAACAAATTTAAATTTTGAGAAAATAGTATTTATTGTTGATAATTGTATTTCTATTACAGCTATATGTATTAGTAAGGTTATAAGGGGAATCCTGCTAAATTTTTTTTTGAATGACCAGGAATCCGATATCGGAGTTCGTTTGGGAGACTTTTGTGTTTCGCTTGCGAACACAATTATAACTTGTTTTTATTATTTTTGCATGTGATCTTATTTAAAAATGTTCGGTCTCATACATTTTGGCTGAAAAAAATCCTGATCCCATACCCTGACACTTTGAAAAAAATACCTGTCCCACTGCTGTTTGCACCGGTCCCATTCCTTGAGAAATTTTGACCGGTCCCTTAATTTGGTTGAGTAGTGTCGTGTTTTTCCGACAGAATCTAAAGGTAAACTATTTATGATTAAGATGGGAATTAAAAGCCAAATCACGGACAAAGGACGCCGACTGATGAAGTATTGAACTTATTTCCTTCTAATAAGGTAAGTTAAAACATTGAGAGATGCTAGTGCCTCAAACTAGTCATTGGGCGTTGTGATACACTCGAACATCTAAGTTAAAAATATCTTACCAGAGTAAGAAATTGTTGATTATACTTGTTGCAGGCAAAAATTTGGAATGCAGTTTTAATTTTAGATGTAAAAAACATATTATTTAACTCAAAACACAGCTTAGACAAATGTATTTCAATTAAAATATATTCATGTAATATTAAAAATTTTGTGCAATATACACCGCTAACTGTTACCATGTTCTGCAAGGCAAGTGTGACCGGCAAGGGAGAATCTGGAACAATCAAACTGTGCAAAGTGAAAATAGTCACCTAATATACAAACAGGAAAGCCTATTAAGCATTTAAGCAAATAGCGGTTGGCCTAAAAGATATCTTTTATGAAAGAGTAATATATATTCTAATAAAAAAAATCCAGAAAATCTGGGTCGTAACTCAGATTCTCTATGATTTCTACAGGATAATCTACACGAATCCATTAAAATAGCTTTGGGATTCAATGACCTGAAGATTTTACACGTACACTGGCCTCTCACTGATACTGCCGATAACTACTGAAATACAGGATGACTCTTTACCTGACCCTCCGGGGGGGGGTGGTTGAGTATGATTTTTCTGCCGTAGTGTTACAGTGTTTAACCGGCAGTTTAGCGGCGAGCACTCTTTATTCCGTCTTCCTTAATTACATTTTGTCATTGTCTTTTCTTTTTAAAGGTAGTGGTCTTAAAGTTAGTAGTCTACCTGTATAGGATTTTATTCGCATGTTTTTCATACTATAGGGAAACATAACAGAGAAAAGGGGGTTTGAGTTTTTCTAGTGAGATTCGCTTGTATATTGTGACCTTTGTTTATAATTTGCGGCCATTGTAGGTGTTTACTGTTATCCTGTCTTTTTTAGGTCACCTGTCCGTCCATCGTAAACTTTTTCAAAAATCTTTTCTTCTGAAATCACTGAAACAATTTTAACCAGACTTGGCCCGAATCTTTGTGATTATCATCTTTCGATTAGTCCGAGAACTAAACAGCATGGCTGTCGTTGCTAAAAATAGTACATACGGGTAAATACTGTTTTTGGCAAATAAATCAAAAACGGTTACAGATATCAAAATATGAAAACAAAGATCAGCAAGACAGGCTCTGTATTTTTAAAGAAAATCTGATAACCTGATTTGGAGTTATTGGCCGTATAATTTTCAAAATTTTTATATATTTGTATATTATATCAAAATACCTTCTTTGAGAGACAGAGATTAACTTAATTGCACAGATATTTAGAATATCAAGATCTACCCACCTAGAAATTTTGAAGTAACAAATAAAGGGATATGGTGTGAATGTACAAAAATGTACATAGGGAAAAAAATCATGGTGAGATTAAGCAAATGGAACAACGCTTTCATTGTTGTTGTTCATCTTGAAGTCACCATGAGGCATTCAACGAAGAGCAAATACTTCTACCTCAAAGTACATGCAAGTTTAAGTTTGAGTTTGAGCGGAATTTACTTGCTAAATGTTGAACAACGCTACATCCATGTATTCATTTTGTCATGGGTGCAGGGTCGTCACCAAGCATATCATATCGGGCAAAGTACTCTTACAAACACTTCTATCCGTTGTACAACAAAATTTGAGACAAAATATAAAATCCTAATATCAATAAAGAAGTATTTTTATACATTTGTCTTATATTTCAAAAACGATTTGACATAGAGGTTAAATTTTATATGCAAAAATGGGCAGCATGTCTAAGACTACATTTTAACTTCATAATGGAAGCTGTGTGACTTGCCCGTACCTCATCCAAATTGCTGCCAACGGGGAACTTAGTTTAACATTGGACCCTATGGAAAACACATTCAAAGATCTTCACGTCTGAAACTTCCGTGCCATTTCGAAGCCTTACTATTCACAAATGTCTCTGTTGGTCCCTTAAAATGTGTATTGCAAGTTCGCATCAGATCCAAGATGGTATCCAGCGGAGAACATTGTTTAACATTTAAATCAATGGGAAAGCATTCAAAACTTTTATCCTCTGAAACCAATGAGCTAGTTTTAACCTGGACCATTCAGTGGCCTGAATCATAAACATATTATTTAGATAAAAAAATGTGTTCGATTAGTCTGAAGACATAACAATATGGCTACCGTTATTAAAACCAGAGGCTCACATATGAACCTGTATCGCTCACCTGCTGGCTACTGCTCTATAAGATTTTCCCACAGGGTTAAATGATTAATCTGACATGACAACCAATTTGCAGTTAAATCATTCATCTGGTATATAACCGTCATGTTATATCAATTTGATGTATTCATTTGTTTTCAAGAATACACAATTTACAAAATTTCCCATAGAATTCTATGTTAAACTGTATTCCCCGATGGCAGCCATTTTGAATTTCTGTCTGTTACAAATGTATAAAATTTTGTAGATGACCACCGTTACCATGCCAAGTATAAAATAAACTTTATATATGAAATGGTTTTCAAGAATTACCAATTTATATCATTTCCCCTTAGGGCCCAATTTAAAACTATGATATGCAGTGGCGGCCATCATGGATTTGTGATCGGTACAATAATTAACATTTGTTTAATGGCCATCATGTTACCATGCCTAGTTTATATCAACTTCATGTATGAAACTGTTTTCAAGAACGAACAATTAACAACATTTTCTCATGAGTTCTATGATCAACTATGTTGTCCCGTGGCAGCCATTTTGGATTTGTGTCTGGTTCAAAGATATGAAATTTGGTTAATGATTATCATGTTACCATGCCTAGTTAAAAACAGTTTTCAAGAATTAACAATTTACAAAATTTTCCAATAGGGTCCAATGTTAAACTCAGATTTGCAGTGGCAGCCATTTTAGATTTATGATCGGTACTAAATTCATTTATTGATAAAATGACCATTTTGTTACCATGCCTTGTTGATATCAAATCGATCTATGAAACAGTTTTCAAGAATGAACAATTAACAAGATTTTCCCATATTGTCCTATGTTAAAATATGTTCCGCGGTGGCGGCCATCTTGGATGAGTGGCAAACCTGCAGGACATATCTTAAAAAGTATTTCTTAATAAGCTGAATACTTTTCTATTCAAACTTAACCTCCATCTCAAATAGTTTTGAAAATATAACAAAAAAACACTGAGAAAACATGAAAATTTACGGAAAAAAGCGAAGTAATTCTTATATGGTTTATCAGAATTGTAGCACATGTAGATCTTGACATGCTCAACATTTTCCTAATGATTACATCAATTAATTATCTATCGTTTCCAATGTATTAGACGAATTACGGAAAAACGGGTTTCGGATTATGGCTTCAAATTTGCAGAGCAGGTAGATCTTGCCATGCTGATCATTTTACCTAGTCAGATTTGCAAAAAACAATTTAACCCTATGTTGTATTTCTAGCAAAGCGGTTATGTTGTTTGGTCTATGGACTAATCAAACACAATTCTTAAACTACATACCCTGGTGGTGATTAAGGCCAAGTTTGGTAACAATCGGCAAGGCAGTTTCAGAGGAGAAGAATTTTTAAATTGTTGACGCACGGACGAAGGACGATGGACGACGAACGCAAAGTGATGGCAAAAGCTCACATGGCCTTTAAGACCAGGTGAGCTGGTAACACATGGAGTAAATTGCTGTTTTTGGTGGAAAACCTAAAAACGGATACAGATAACAAAAATCTGACATGGGGTAAAAATTATTAAGCATGACAAGATTTACCTGCCGTGCATATTTTGAAGATTTGAGATAGAGGTTACATGTAAGTTTTAGATGCAAAAATGTTCAGCTTGTCAAGGACTTGATTATATCCGAATGATGGAAATTGTATGACGTGCCTGCAATTCATCAAAAATGGCCACCAGCGGGGAATTTACTTAAACATTGAATCCTTTAGGAAAAAACAATCAAAGATCCTCTCCCCTGGAACTACATAACCAATAGGAACCAAACTTGGTCACAGCTCTCCTTCGAAAATGTGTCCGCATCAGATCTAAGATGGCCGCCATAGTTTTACAATGAGGCCATTGGTAAAGCATTAATAGATCTCATCTGAAGGCACAACGCATACTGGAAGCAAACTTAGTTATAAAAGTCTTTTTCTGCTCCCTTTTAAAATTATGTCCAGCAAGTCGGTACTTCATCCATGAAGGCCGACAGTGAGGAATTTTGTTTTACCCTACTGGCAAAAAAACATTCAAAAGACTTCTCTAAAACTTCTCGGCAGATTTGAATCAAACTTAATCACAATACTCCCTTGCTGGTCGTCTTTAAAAAATATGTCTGTCCACTCTGCATTTCATCCACGATGGCTGCCAGCAGCGAAAGATTTTCTCCTCTGAAACTACTTATCCATATTAAGCCAAACTTTGTCGCAATTGTCCTTAGTTGCTTTTTTAGAATTTATCCGTCAAGTCCGCGTCATATCCAAGATGACCGCCAGTGGGAACATAGTTTAACAATGGGCCATAAAGGAAAGTATTCAAAGAATTTCTCTAAAGCTACATAGCCAATGAGAACCAAATATGGTCACAATAGTGATGGGCGTTGTTTTTTTTTAAATGTGTTCAGGATGTTTGTGACTCTGCTGGGAACACAGTTTAACATTGGACCATTCAAAGATCTTCTCTGAAACTGCTTGAACACTTAAAATTAAGTCACAATAAGCCTTTGGTGGTCCCCTTCAAAGTCAGTGATTCTTTTGTTGGCACCTTATCCAAAATGGATTCCATCGGGAAACATAATTAAACATAGAACCCTGTCGGAAATGCATTCAAATATCTCCTCTAACACATTGGACACCGTTACATAGAGGTCTATTGACATACTAGAATATGGGACCTTTTTTTACATTGTGGCTATTTGGACTATGTAAGCCATGGGGCAGATAAGCTTGACAGGTCCTAGTATTATAAACCAAACTATCCTTAATAAGTTTGTAATTATCGATTAATTTTGAAAATTACAGGTATATTATTGGTACCTTGACGTTGTATTTTGCTCGAATGTCTGTCGACGTTCAGACAAAACATTTTAACGTTAAAAAGATTACACGTTATATTTTGGTTGGTAAGGTCTTCGAACTAGTATCTTTCTTCCACAGAGAACAAATGGTTGTAGTAACCAAAGAAATTAAATATGGAATCAGAAAGTCTATCTTTTTTTCTAAAATTTGAAAATTCAATTCTACTAAGTCGATGTGTAATGACCACATTGGTTGCGAAAATATATGCAGTATCTAGATCCATATGAGATGCATCACCGTTTATTAAAGACGGGGGAGTTTGCAATGCTTTGCTTGTCAAGTGAACGTTAGCAAACAAATTCCGCGCGGGAAAGAATAATCAGTTAGTCAAAAAATAACAGTGCTACTCCATTTGTCCCTTACCACAAACGAATATATAAGTTGATTTTTTAGGGTTTGTATAAGCAAACTATTTGCTTATCCAGGTATTTGGTAAGCCGTTCAGGTTTGTCGGGCTTCTCAGACGATTAATATATATCTATTCGTCTGAAAATCAACCGAACATAGTTAGATCTGCAAATTTGTATCAGCAAATTTTTGGTAGTTCCCTCTGTGGGGATCGAATCATAGTTATGCCGCCTGCACTGCACTTCGTCAAGCGCCCTAGACCACTCGGTTACCTAGGCTATATAAAAATATATATCTTCGGGTGACTGGCTTAAACCACCTCGTAGATTTAATGTTGGATAGTAACAATGTACACCATGCGTAGAAGCTCAGTACAGATCAGCTGCGATGAGGTATCGTTTATAGCAGAGAGGATTCAGTGTCGACAATCGACAATAAATGCCGCTATACGTTAAGTTATTATTTTTATGTAGTTGCCTGAAGTAAGTGACAACTCTACATACTATACCTTTTCAATGGGTAAATCGTAAGAAATTATGCTAGGCTTGATAAATTATGTATATATTCGTCTGAAAATCAGCCAAGCATTGTTAGATCTGCAAATTTGTATCAAAAAAATTTTGGTAGTTCCCTACGTGGGACTGGAACCGTCGCTGCTTTGATATCTAGGATATCAGCTCCTTATATTTTAATTTATATTTGGGTTGTCACCGTGGCGTACCTTTATACACGTGTTCATTAATATAGAATGTTTTAGTGCATCTTGAAAAAGTGATATTTATTATGCTATATCATGAATTCAATAAAAGATTATCACACTAAATTTATAATTCATAGTATATAGAGAGTTTAAATCAGTTTCATTGTTTTAGCGAGTTGCACGAGTGATGCTATGTTGTCATCGGAAAGTTTACAAATGAAAGATTTGAATGTTGATGGTATCTGTTATACAGTCAAAAACTTATGCCATCAAGAATTCCAGAACGTATTGGATGGCATATAGTAGGTTTTCATCGCGGTTGGTTCACTCAAAACGAAATTTCCTGTGATCTTAACAAACGGAAAAGTACGGTTACCAAAATTCTTTGAAGATTCTCTCCGAGACACACTGTTAAGCCCAAGACCTCTGCAAACGCTGATCGTTTTTGTATTATTTGTGACGGAGCAATCGTCAACACAAATAGTTATGGCCAACTCCAATTAATGTTCGACATTCACGACAAAATGTTATTAGCTGCTTGCTCAGTCGGAGTCTAAAAGCATGTAGACCTGTTCAGAAAATGTAAAAAATGGATAACAGGAAACACCTACAATGGCTGAAAATTATAATAACATGCCACAATCTGCTATGGAACACGAATAAGACAAAAGACAAACGTAGACAACGATATGAACTCGGGACAGCCAGACTTGGTACCGGCACTAGCAAAAGCCAGTGGTAGGGTTAAACCGGTTTATGGGTACCCACACTCCCCTTTATCTGTCCCGTTTTCCTATAGTATAATGAACATACGAATAAAACCCAAAACAGGTACATTTGTAGACTACTAACTCCATGACCACAATCTTGAAAGGAAAGAAAAAAACAGTACGTAATTTTGAAAGATGGGTCAAGGGGTGCTCGCCGCTAAACTTCCGGCTAGCTCAAGAAGCCGAGTCTGTCGGTAGAACACTGTCGCACTACGGAAGAAAAATTAAACTCAAAACTTCCCGAAGTATTTGGTCAAGAATCATCATAAATTTCAGTAGACATCGGCAGTATCAGTGAGAGGCCAGTGTGTGTACAAAGTTTTCAAGTCATGAGGTCTCAAAGCTAATTTAACGGATGCAAGCAGAATATCTTGTCGATATCCCCTATTACGTAAAGAATGTAAGTGACGTCCCAGTTTTTCTGGACTTTTAATCAATTTCTGGCATTTTTTAACAACATTTCCGTAAAAACGAGGATTGGAAATGCCCTTAGTGGTAAGCTGTTTATGAGTAACGCCATATTTAGACATCAAATTCACAGAAACTTCGGTATTTAGTTATATGTTAATATCTATTATAAAACTTCTTAAATGTATTCAACAAGTTATGAAATCTGTAATCCTGTTGTAAAAGTTTGGCTGTGATAGTAAGGTTACGTTCATTAAAATCGTCACTAGAAGAACAAACTACTACCAGTTGAGAAATATACACCCCGTAGGATGGAGCTAGTGATAGTGAAATCAAAATCATTCTGTTTATCATATATTTTAGTTTTTATTTTACATGAGTCAATAATGATAGTTAGATCCAGAAAATGGCAGTATTTAGAATCATTGTTAGCTTTATTTAATTTAATTGTTACGGGTGAATAATGTCTACATAATCTAAAAACTGGGGATTATCAATAGTGAGGATATCGTCAATATACCTGCTGTTTACTGCTGCTACATGTTTTTAATTACCACTTGGGTAAACTATAGTCCATAGATATATACACATGTATACAATTATTATGAATAAATCACGTGCTGCTAAATACGAAATCAAGCATGAAAACTTTGGCCTAATTATATTGGAAATGATTTTGTAATTTGTTTAGGAATCTAAAATTCGTTGACGTCTCTATATTTAATATTATATCTACACAATTTAAGGATATGAGTTTGAATATCTTTCAATTTGCATTACGTGGGCCTGGAAGGGGCATACAAGTGCTTGTTAAAAGAAAGGTAGAAAATAGTAAAAAATTAGATGAAATAGGAGTATGCTGTTCCTGCATTGTAAGGAAACCCAGACAGCTTGAATCTAGTGCCAAATGTGCTGCTGTCGTGGGGTCCTTGCACGGTAGGAAACATCACGCTAGTCAAAGTTCTCTATTTTTCTCTAAATTGTTGGGAACAAGTAATAATTTAATGTGGGTAAATTGTAAAATAAGAAAACATATGTAGTATAGTTATAACTAAAAATATTTGTTTCACTTACCAAATCCCCTGGTTTTGTTAACAACATGTTGTTATTAAAATGTTTTAAAATAAAAAAAATATATATATATATATATATATATATATACCTGTTGTTATCATTAAAAATAGAAATAAGTTTATCACTGTTTGTTATTGTTCCGTTTTGAAGTTTTTGCATGAAGTCTCATGAAAGTAATTATGGTTTCATGAAGCAACCTCTTCTAAATGATTTACGTAAACAGAGGCGACTTCTATAGGCTCAACAACATCGTTGTTATGATTTAAGATTTTGACGTCATGTTATTTTCACAGACGAATCCAGGTTTTTGTTGCATTACCTTGACGGACGTGTTCGGGTGAGCGTCAGCAAAGTGAACGGTACGGGGAAGACTGTATTATTAGTATTGTCATGTCAGGTGGAGGTACTATTCATGTTTGGGTTGCAACTCATCCTGACAGAAAAACTAACTTGATTGTGCCTCCGAATTCCTTAAACGGCCACCGTTATCGACAACTTTAAAAAAAAAAACGAACTCTTACTATTTGCTAGACAGCGTTTCAGCAAAAAAGTCTTCTTCAGCATGACAACTCTCCAAGTCTAGCACTTTCTCGGGCAGCAACAATTTACAAATTGACTAATTGCCATGATAAGCTTATATTTGCCTGATTGTAATCCCTACTGAACATGCATGGGAAACTCTCGATCGACATGCAAGAACTACGGGCATCCAATCATTCAATCTGAATGAACTTGCCGCTGCACTGCAACAAGAATCACGTTATAGTTATATATTGGTCAGCAATAAAAAAACAAGCTTGTTGAAGTATGCCCAGACGAATGCAGGCCATGATTAACAATACTGATGACTTTTCCTGACAATTCTAAAACTGATGGAATGTACTTTAATATAATCAGCTTTATTTATTCTTTTCTTATTTCTAAATCACAGTTGTAAAAGTGCAAACAGAAATTTGAAGTTTTTGTTACTTAAAAGAAATTACTCATAAATCATGCCATAATTGCGATGTTTCATTTTTGAAAAAAAAATTATGAGCAAGAGTATGTAAGGGGAGGGCCTTGTATGCTGTGCAAGTTGTCGTATGGAGTCTTGTACACTTTTAAGATAAATTCACGCTGAATTGAAAAAGACAGAAATAATTACTACCTATCAGAGGTTTCCGGATAAGCAACTTACCTAAACTTAAGTACGAACTTACACGTAATGTATTTAAACGTATTTGGATTACATCCCTTTCACCACTGACCAAAGCATATATTTTTCAAACTAGGTGAAGGAAAATACTGTTAACCGAGAAATTTTGGCGACAGTTTTATTTTCGCGTTTTCGCGTTTGGAACGGAAGCGCGAAAATAAAAGCTCGCGAATATACTTGTCTATACAATTTGGCAGCGCGAATTCAAAACTGCGCGAACTAAAATCCTGTCAATTTACCGCGAAATAAAGACGGCGCGAAAATTTCCCGGTTTACAGTAAACGTTCTTTTTTAAGTCAAACCATGGCAATAAAAAATATTTCAAAAGAAACGTAATTTGTATTGGTTTTAATTGTACTTGTTCATATTTTTCCTCTTCGATATTATAGTCAATTCATTTTACTTGGAGTTCATAAAATTGCATTGCAATGATTTTTAAACGTTTTCATTTAATTGGAACAATTTAAAAGTCGGTCATTACAAATTTGTTTCAATTATGTTTTTACCAATATTTATTCTGTGTAATAACATAATCGCTTGTTTTAATTTGCACCTTTAAAATACACTGCATACGGCACCTCGGGACAGAAAGTGATGGAAATAAATAACAGTGTTCTGAAATTTGTGATCAATTGACTTAAAACTATAGTAGAGGTTCAGGTAACACTAGAGCTTGTTACTCCCATCTAAAATTTTACTCCTGGAGAGCCCATTTTCTTGTGCCTTTTTTTAAAAAAAAAGACATATACAAATTATAGTTCCGAAAAAGATCTGATAATTAATTAGCTTTATCAAGGTGCTTATGTCACTAAAGACGTATGCCGAAATTCGGAGTTTAAGTTGACCGATTTTTTTTTTTTATTTATCATAGTAACACATGTATTCACTTTCATGCTTTTTCCGATTTGAGTCGCTGTTGCACTATCGTTTCATGTATGCTTAAAAATTGTACCTTGTAGATTTAACCGGTATCATATAATGTCACTCTGATAGTGACACCAACGGCACAGAAAATGAACGGTGTATTTTTTGACGGTCATATACATGACTCAATTTTCATCGAATTTTATTATTCCACTTGAATAGTTGAGTGATTTTTTTTTTCTTTTGATGCTGTTGTTGTTTTCCACCAACTTAGAGCATTAATTTATCAATAACTCAAAGATAACCATTACATATACAGGGCAATTATCTGGTACGTGTATGTAAAATATTTTTACATAAAAAACTGTGCATAATTTTCATGATCTTAATGGTTCCAAAGTGTTCACTTGCAACGTACATATGCAGGAAATTACATACGCAACAAAGACTATACGGTTATGACATTGAAAATTCAGAATCAAATGCACATATATGTATTCCAATCTACTGTATAAGATATGCCTGGTTCTGACAGTTTAGGATGTGACAAAGGAGGTGACGTATTAAACGGAATCGAGACAACATGATGCTTGTGTGTCGAGTTGTCCTACATGTAGGTGTAATCGAAGCAAGAATTGAATCATTCAGTTCTTTGTCTTTCCATTTGGCCAACATAGTTATAAATCTTGTACTTAAATAAAGATTATAAGATATAGAACGTGTCCTAAATCACAATCAATACACCAAAGCTTTACTTGCTTCAACTGTTGCCAACTTTTGTACGCATGCATGTGCTCTCACCAGTCTCCTTTTAAATGGCAAATTTCAATGTTGATCTTCATGTTTGGAAAAAATAATGTCAATAATAATGAAGACTATGCGTGCATTCAGCAGTAATATATATAAATGTTTTTGAAAGCAAGACTTTTTTTACTACTGGAAAATTATGTTGATAAACAGTATTTTCCAGTGTAACAAAAACAATTCGAAACATGCAATGGTAACCCTGATATGAAGATACGACAAAATGGCATAATCATTTTTGTAATGAAAAGTATAATCATGTTTCTAAGATATTCTGAAAGTTTTGTTTTAATAATCTGACTTCGGTTGCACAGTTGGAAAGGGTAGGAGGAGACCTGGTCCCTTAATCCCAGAAAATAGCCTTCAATAATGGACTTTCCAGTTTTGTTTGTCACCGGATAGGTTCTTTCATTACATAAAAAACAATGCACAAATAATAATAGTGTAAACAATTGTTAAATCTATTTTGTAGTGCTCGACGTTGTTTTTCAACAATTAAAAATCTAGTAAAACCATTGTTATATGACGAATATCTGAATACACCTCTAATTAATAATTAGTTTGTTTTTAGGTGGTATGTCACCATTCATTTATTCGATATGTCAGGAATACAGTCTCATTTCCGCTAACTAGTATTTGAGGTTCGAGGTCGACTCAATAGTTTCTATCTCTCGATAGTACCGTTATCTTGAATTCCCCAAAAAATACTTTTCATCGAAAAGCCTTTCTAAAAAGTCAATTTGATCATTTAGGTAGATGTAATAAAAACAAATTCTGATTCTTTTTAAACATGTATACTACTTATGGCAATGTGTTCATCGCTTTCACAAAGACACTAAAGTATTTTGAGTAAAATTCCAATCATTTACTAGTTTTATATGGATTCCTTTAACCTACACTTTTCGAATTAAAATCATGAAAAAAATCGTATTCTCTTAAAAAGCGAGATAACTTGAGCCTTACGTTTGTTAAGTTGTTTATGTTTAAGTACGTTAAGTAAAGTAGCTTA
>MJUU01005017.1:55501-70486 GCA_002080025.1 Modiolus philippinarum
GTGAATTCCATTCAAGATGAACATTATTGTGTATATTTTGTGGGAATATTTTTCATAAAGACTACGGAGCATTTTCTACGTAATATTTTTCTTATATATATATATATATATATATATATATATATGCGTGTGTGTGTGTGTGTGTGTGTGTGAAAAAGAAAGGAAACAGGGTTAATGTCAAGGAGACATTATATATATCTTGAATAAAATACTGCATACAGTTTATATATTGGTCTGATAAAAAACCAACACAACCAGAATTTCAATAATTTGTATTAACTCACTAGTACCACATTGACGATCTTCAGGTAAACAATAATACATGAGTAACTAAGTAACGTCAGTGGACGTTATGGACAATGAGCGACTTAGAAACGTTAAAAAGATTTAAAACGAAAGTGAGAGTGTAAATTGATTTTTTCTTAAAAAAACCTTTAGCGTCGGTTTGAAATAGGTTTTAATTTTTTTTTTATGAAGTTCCGCTCTTTTAACTCTCTCAAAGTTTCTCTACAGGATTCATTTTATAAAATAGGAAAATTAAAAAAAATCCACCGCCGTAAGTTTCAATATGTGCGCTAAGAGGCATTTGTCTATATCCAGACTTGTTGACATTCGTTTCGCTAAGCAATTTCCGGTCTGATACAATATATTAATTTGGTACTTTTACAGTTCATGTTCGCAATTATATATATTTTTGTTCCGTCTTAAGCGGTAATATAATGAGCGGAATGTAACATATTTGCAAGTGCCGCAACGTTTATCTTTGCACAGGGATACTACTGGCTTTTTATTATCATGTGGGTCAAACCTTGTTTTTGTCAATAACCTTTTTAAACTCGGTGGTTGTAGCTTACTCTAGATAACGTATTTGGTGAAATTAAATCTTTCAGTTTTTTGCTTTGCGATAGTATCTGCAAGTTTACCCTTGTTATATTACATTGTAAAGATTCTGGATTACATGGGTTATGTGTTACAATAAATAGTATTATATCTTCATTGTTTCTAGATAGTGTTCTGGTTTGCTTAGCCCTAAGAGATGCTCTTTTAATTTGCTTATCACGCTCAATTCCATTTTGTATAATAGCTAAAGGATATTTCTGTTTTTGGAGAAATTGTGATAGTTCCTCAAGTCTTTCATTTCTAAGGTTTGCGTCCGTGATCACCGTACATATTTTGCGTGCCAGGCAGTATGGAATATTGGTATGAGTACATCATTTATTTGATGGAAATATATTGACCACAAAAATTTTTAAGGTATATCAATAACAGGTGTATTATCTGCTGAGAAGCGTAAAAATGTTAAACAGATAAAGTAGTCTTTGTATGTTGGAGCATATAAAAAGACTATATTAATAATAACTATGTTATAAACTAATATATATATTATTGAATAAAAGATACCGATCCTATGTTATCCCCGCACTTTCGAAGAAAGTTCGGGGATAATGTTTTACCCTCCGTCTATCCGTCCGTCCGTCCGTCCGTCACACTTTTCATGTGACTCAAACTCCTCCTACATTTTTGGATTTAGTGACTTAATTTTGTTGTAGAATTGTTGGATATAGTCTGCAGATGCGCAATAAGCTTTCGGATTTTCGATATTGGTCTTGGTGCAAACAAGAGGCCCCATGATGTCAATTTTTACACATGTGGCATGTGACACAAACTACTCCTACATTTATGGATTTAGGGATTTAATTTTGTTATAGAATTGTTGCATATAGTCTGTAGATGCGCAATAAGCTTTCGGATTTTTGATATTGGTCTTGGTGCAAACAAGAGGCCCAATGATGTCGATTTTAACAAAGACCCAAAGATGTGGATTAGACACATGTGGCATGTAACGCAAACTCCTCTTACATTTTGGGATTTAGGGATCAAATCTTTATGCAGAATTGTTGCATATAGTCTATAGATTTGGAATAAGCTTTTGGAATTTTGGTTCCGGTTCCAACTTTGGTAAATTTCCTGAAAAAGTCAAAGACATATATTTTTTTTTTCAATTTACATGTATCATATTATCTTATATTCTGACAAGTGTTTGGTAAAAAACAAAATTCTGATAACTTAGGATTCTGAAAGGCGGTTCCAATTTTGGTAAATTTCCTGAAAGTCTCAAAGACCACTTATTTCTTGGAATTCTACCTAGCAACCGTATTTGAAATGTTTGCGTAGTTTAGGACGAACATTTTCATCAATTGGATTTAAAAAATATTTGATTCCAATTTTGGTAAATTTCCTGAAAGTCTCAAAGACCACTTATTTTTGGGAATTCTACCTATAAACCATACTTAGAATGTTTGTGTAGCTTAGGACGAACATTTTCATTAACTGGATTTCAAAAATATTTGATTCCAATTTTGGTAAATTTCCTGAAAGTCTCAAAGACCCTTATTTTTTTGAATTCTACCTAGCAACCATACTTAAAATGTTTGTGTAGTTTAGGACGAACATTTTTCTAAATTGGATTATTGTGTTATTGTCTTATGTTCATTTACTCCATATCCTTTCGTGAAATATTTAAAATGTTTGTGTAGGTACGGATGAACATTTTCATGAATTGGATTTCATAAAAATTTGATTCCAATTTTGGAAAATTTCCTGAAAGACTCAAAGACTACTTATTTTTTGGAATTCTACGTAGCAACCATACTTAAAATGTTTGTGTAGTTTAGGACGAACATTTTCATAAATTGGATTTCAAAAATATTTTATTCCAATTTTGGTAAATTTCCTGAAAGTCTCAAAGACCACTTATTCTTTGGAATTCCACCTAGCAACCATTCTTTTAGTAACAATAATGACTATCAATAGGTAGATTTAAAAAATAATGAAAAAATATGCCAAGGGTGTATAACAACTGTTTTCTGTGTCAAGCAGGGAGTGCGGGGATAGCTGTCGTTTCCGACAACATCTAGTTTCATATGTAGAAACAACAAAATACCGAATTTACTGTAAATTTAGTTTCTGTTGTGTGTTCTCGATACTGTCGTTTGCTTTACGGATTTTCCTTACTGGTCTTTCTCTCTAATTGCTTCGGACTTTTGTTGTCACTTTTATTTTGTTTTTATATGTCCATTACGACAACTTATGTCTCTTCAGTGCAGATAAACATTTGACAGAAAATAAACTCAATGATGTGATATGTAATTTAATATGCAGTATTAACGTCCATAAAAGGAATAAATTTTATAATGTTGGAAAATATTTGTGAAGAGTTTTTAGCTTTTCAGAATTTTCTGAAATTCACAGTTAATTTGTTATGTCTATCAAACATGGATTTTAATTTGAAAATTGACGATTTAATTTTTGCTCTGCTATGCCCTTGCCATCTAAAAATACTGTGAAAATTCAAAAGAAGCATCCATGATATATAAAAAACTGAAATATTCACTTCAAGTCTTACAACTATTGTCGGCAGAATGGCCTTTCGGGGATTATAATTCAAATGATAGAAACATTTTTGTACTTAGTCATATGATACAAATTTGTTGACGTAAATCTTGACTCATAGAAATTATATCTTTTACAAATTAAACTATAAATGATCTCAATTGTGCAATTCTGGATTACTAAATTAAGTTTTCGTAGTATACATAACTAAATATGCAACTTAGTGTAAATTTAATTTCTGCATTGGCAATATCATTATAGGTTATGCAAAAATGAAATTCAAGAGTAAACATTACCCAAAAATAGGTAATATTAATCTTTTCCTTACATTTTTTGTCTGCCAGGCGTAGTTGTTTGGTCTTAGTAACCTTTGGTTAATACTATACCTTGTAAAGACAGCAGCTTGCTGAAGTCGCTGAAAGTATAGATTTTGCTCATGCTTAGCTTTGCCTAATCTGTTTTTCTTACGAAATGTATTCTTGTTAAGAAATTGATTGTAATGAAATTGTATAAATTTAATATCCTTATTTATCATAATAAAGAACGTGTCTTTTTCAGAACATATCAAGCGATATGCAACTCGCCGATATAAACAAGAAGACAGTATCAGCATTGGATATTTTCAAACATTCTATAAAATATCTGAAGGATCATTTCATCACAGCTTTACACAAAAGTGGTGTAGACATTTATTCCAATGAAATACGTTGGGTGTTAACTGTACCTGCTATTTGGACAGACAGGGCAAAAGAATTTATGAGAAAAAGTGCAGAAATGGTAATTTAAACAATATATTTGATTCACTACTCTCAAATATTTATTAAAAAAGCAAATTAACCTATTCTATACGCTTTTAGTTTATCTTAAAATCAAATAGTGTTATAAAAACGAAACTGTCGTTATCACGACCAATTCCTCCAAGGTTTCCAAAGAGAGTGTTGATTCTGTTACAACTTTTCAATTATTAAAGTGGAACACTTAAGGATGAAGTGATTTGAATTTTTAAAGAATGTTCATTTTGTTCATTTTCTTTATTTTACCTCACTAAATTCTTATGACCCTAAAGCGCACTAAGATAGCGAATAACCTTTTAGGATGTACAAAAAACAATGAGAGTATTTTACTGTAGCATATTTGGAAACTTGACAACTGGAAACTTACTATTTGTGTTTTCTTCTGAGCTTGGTGCGCCAAATTTTAAGATGCCTAACAATGCTGATATTTGCAAAAGAATTGGATTATGGATATTGCATCATGAGCTGAAGGAAATCAGCAAAATCGAATAATCACAATTTGTTTATTTTATGGTAAGAACTCTTCTGATATCAGAAATCGACAAACTTTAAGTAGAAACCATTTATTGACATGATGACATTGTTTGTCACCAATTTCTTCGAGGATGCAGAGCTAATAGAGGGACAAAACTATGTGCCGAACAATACCATAGTATAAGAAGACCCATTCCTGGTAGGCACCCATCTGCAAACGGAGTTAATCACTACAGAGCTGTAAAAAGCAAATAACCAAGAATACACAAATAAATTAATAAATGAAGTTTCACTTTTATCAATTCCGAAACAATGTATATTCAAAATTAAGAAAGATAATGTAACGCAACTGTAAGAATTTAACAAGATACCTAACTTTATCAAGATGTGAGGCAGAGCTTTACAAGAAAAAAAAAGTCACCCGATAACTCGTTCAAAAAAGAAAAGAAAAAGAGTTTAATTGGTTAACAAAAATCTAAAATTTATACATATAAACCATTTTAATACCTTCTTGATATGTACATCAAAATATAATTTCCGCACGAAGTAAAGAGTTTCGTGAAATTCTGAAGAGCCATTGCAGATGACCAGTGCTGACGAACTGCTTCAATGCTCATTTTGTTTAATTGTTGTATCCTCTGTCGGATTTGACAGGTTCAACACTTCGGGTGTCTTATAAGAAGTAGGAGATACTTGCTCTACCGGTGCACCTGATCTCGCCCATGTTTTTATTTGGTCCGTGTTGTTCATCCTTCTATTTGTTTGTGCCTTCATTTTTCTTTTCTTTAGCGTACTCATGTCTCTGCTTCTTTGTGTTTTTTTCGATGTTGCTACTGTCCTTGAATTATTCGTTTCAGACTGACGGTTTGTTTCTCATTTACTTTAGTAAGAAAAGGACAAAATATTAAATTTGAACCTCTCTTGGTATGCTAATTAGACACATTTTCTAAGCAACAACAAAGTTTAATAAAAATCGGACGAGTTGGCTCTTGCGAAAAGAAGCGAAAGACTGGTGAAGGGACAGATTAAAACAACACTCGTTCATTTGGAATTAGTTACCTTAGGTTGTATTGTACAAGAAAAAATAATATAATATGCTTAGAATATACAAATAAAAATTTAAAAAATCGACATATAAAAAAGAACAGAATTTGTGTAAACAGATATAAATACAAAAACAATACAAATACAAAAAGGAGAAAAAAATTATAAATACAAATTAAAGATCCGTTACGAATTAAAGACGTATTATCAACATATTAAGACATAAGATGCTGTTAATCAATAATGATACCTTTAATAACAGTATTATTGACCTTTATTCCAAATCAGAAAACAACTGAAAATGTAATCAGATATTGGATCTCTTTGCCGACAACCACTTCAACTAGAAAAACTGTGAGCAAAGCTCACTCATATATACCCCAACTCCCCACATTGATTCCAGAAATAAAAGAAAATAGAAAATCAAATCAAATCAAATTTTAAAATAGATTGTGCGTAACAACAATTCCTTTATTATGTCATAATTGACTGATCTTTTGTACTATAAGGGTGAAAAGGATTTTAATGTTTGGTCTTAAATGAAGAGAAGGCTTTTGTTTTTATAAATATCACAATGATTCCGACAAACAGTATAAGGATGAGGATGCTGTGGTTGTGGTTGAATTTTTCATAGATACCATATTTGTCGAATAGATGATATCCTAGTTCATGGTTTGCACTACGTAATTTGTCGCTTTACAAGAGTAAATTCTTTTGGATGTGGACAAACAAAAATCTCCAAAACTTCAAAGTATGTGTTTTACTCATATAGGTAGATGAACTGAACTTTTATTGATTATTTTATAATTGAATCTCAGATCAAATATATTTTCTGTCGCGCCATCATAAATTTGACTTAAAACTGAAATTTGTTGCCAGTCACTGACAGAGAATTTTACCTGTACAGAAATGATTCAAAATATTCTATATTGTTGCTTCATATGTTGACAACTTTGATTTTCTCAGAAATAATTGAGTATTAAGAAATTCACATTAGAATATTTTTATTTTCCTAAGGATTCAGTACTGCAGGAACCAGTTGATGTCCACATTGTGATCAGTCTACAAGTCTAAATTAAGGACTGCAGACCATGAACTTTGATATGGTCAATTTAGGGACAAGTATTCCAAAAGACACAAATTGGGATTAACTGAGCCACATTTAAGCCGATTTATTCCCCATTCGTATGAAGCCAGGTTCATACAGGTGCTAGTTAAAAAAAGACAATAAATTAGGAAAGTCCGATAAATTAAGTTTCCTTAATATAGACGATTATACTTCTATAACTCCAGATCTTTAATACAAGAATAACGATTTAAACTTTCTAGGAGTAAACTTCTTATTTTTTCCCGATCGTCATTTTGTTTTGACAGATTGTTACCATTTTCTTATTTTGCAAGTGCAAATAGAAGTCTTTGAGCAGATTCAGACTTAAGTACCGGACTGAGAAACATTGACTTTGAATTAACGCTGGACTTTTATATGGAACAGGATAGTCACAAAAAAGTTGCTAGAAAAATAGGGTGCCCGTTACTTGGACGCTCCATTATCCTCTCGGAAATCATACTATTGAACGAAAACTAAGGTTTCCGTGCTAATAGACCTTTTTCATCGAATGTGTATACGGAAAAGTTTACGTATAAATGTATACGCATATATATTTAGCCCATTTTAGGTATTTTGATCCCGTAAATCTTTCATACACAGTATAACTTTTTATAACAGAATAATTAAATACATTTCAAATACTAAAATGTAGTACAAAAAATCAAAACCACGGTGTTTGGTACTTTGTCCACTGAGTGGTGTTGGTAGAAGAGCTAGGTGAATGATTCTCGTGAGTTTAAAATTAAGAAACACAAATGAGAAAAGAAAGCAGGCCATGCAAGATAAAAAGAGGTTGACTTTTTTGAAAGGGATAAACACATAAACAGGGTAACAGAGATGATTATTTTGTTTGTTTTATTCCTATATAAGTTTTTCCATTTGCAACTCGTGCCTTTCAACTAGTCAAGCCAGTGCCTTCTGATTTGCTATCTTTCCACTAAGTAGCAATCTTTTGAATTTTTTTTCTGCGACGAAGGATTTTGCCCGATACACACATTTGAGACGGTTCAATTTCCGAGTGTGTCTTAGCTGTTTCCCTAATAGGTACATGTATACATAACTTGGCAGTCTAATAAAGACATGTCGCCACATGAAGCACACTATTTTTAATCAAATCTAACCAATCTTTGCTTATTTTTCTGAATGCCATAACCGTGAAGTGTTTGATTTAAAGCTATAGAAACTGAGCCTTCAATCTAACAAGGTGGGTATCATCTTGAAAGCTTACGAATATTTGTCAATTACACCATTCAAATTCTTTTAACAAATACTTGGAATAAAAAAAGTTCAAGTGGGCTTTTGAAATTGAAGCCTGTTGTAACTAAAGTATATAGTGATCTTTCAAAACATAAACTCGTGACAAGTACGCAAACTCATGCTTTACATATAATAAAAATGACTGACGGCTGAACCTACAAAATGCCGTTAGAACAGACCGCGCATTAATAACTTGAAAAATCTGTATGTTTTTTACAGGAAAACAACAGAGAAAAAGGGGGGTTGGGTGACAAAAACCGATTTAACCCTACCACTGACTTTTCTTAGGTGTTGCATACTAAATGCGAATTTCCGGATTTCCTATGAAGTTTTTCTTCTGCCTTTAATTATTTTTTCTTATTTTTTCTTTTTTTTAAAATTGTCCGGGAGATTGTGTCCTGCAGTTAATTTGGAATGACTGATTATTGAATCAAGGAGAATCGGAGGAGTGAAAACGTACGAGTTTGGAGTTGATGTGTAAACTTTTTTAACAATGGGATATATGCAGTGACCATTTTCAAAGCTCGTACCCCTAGGATAAAAATATTTTTGATTAGAAAAATGCCTTAATGATGCTGATGCAAACAGTGCCTTTGCTCTTTAAAAATTCATTCAAGCCTTTTCCAATTTATGTTAATTTGTAAATATTTCAATGAAACCTCAGCGAAAACGTTTAAATTAATCGAGCAGACCGAAAAGAAAATGAATTGTTGTGTTTGAGTGGAAGATTAACGTTCTGAAGCACCATATACGTGATCTTTGATAAAGACACTTTTCCCAAGCATGCAAACGTATATCTATCAATACTTCAGCCTTACAAACACGTGACACTGTAATACGAGTTTTTTCTCTCTCTATTGAAATGTTTCAGTAATGATATTAAAAAAAACAACCAAAATAAATTAAATACTCACAAAATGGTTAAACACATGACGAATACCATAACTTCAAATTATGGGTATGAAAAAAAAAGTTCTTTAACTTGAACATCCCCCTCCCCTGATTATATAAAAGCGATGTAACTGTCATCTTAAATCAGCGCATAATCTTTAGAATATATGTGACCCTTTACTGCCACCAAACCACATGCCTCCATCGTCTTGTACGCAATAGTAAAAAGTAACAAGTACTAATGCCATTAGTGAAAGCTTCTAACGTAACCTGCTGTTTTTTTTTTTTTTTTTTTTTTTTTTGTTAATTTTTTTTTAGTAGATCAAATTGATCTCGTCCTATTAACTGAAATATTGCTAACTAGACGTAAAAATCTAACTAATTAAATCACCGTAACCGTAGAATGTCTGATTTTCAATCGGTTTACTTTGTTGCAATATTTGTTTTCTCTACACTTTTAAAAATGAATGTATTCGGCTGCTGCGAACAGTGCCTCTGCTCTTTAAAATCCCTTCAAGCCTATTCCAATTAATGAGTAGATGGACAGGGAGTGCCTTTCTCCCGCTTTCTTCCCCTTTCTCCCACCCTTTCTTCTTTCTCTCGTCAATCTCTCCTTTCTCCCAGCCCTTTCTCTCGGTCTCCCTTTCTTGTCCTATTTCCTTCCCCATTCCCTTTCCCCTTTCGCTCATCCCTTGCTCCTTTCTCCCATCCCTATCTCCTTTCTCCTTTCCCCTTCTCCAGGTCTCGCTATAAAATATCCGCCTTCTCATTTATGTAGATGCGTGAAAAAATGCCAATCATGAAACCTGAACGAGTACACCGAAATAAATCGAGCAGACCGAAAGGTAAATAAATATTCTGTTGTTTTAGAGTGAACGATTGAAACATCTCACACGTGATCTTTGAATAATACACTTGTACCATGCGTGCAAACGTATATCCTTCAATACTTCAGCTTTGCAAACACATGACTTGTAATATGAGTGTTTTCTCTATTAATTTTTTTACTGGCAAGTAAAATAAATGTATTAAAAAAAATAAACAAACGCCCCCCCCCCTTTTTTTGTTTCTGGTGTTGCCATTGTCCTTGGATTGTTCGCTTTTGGATTGACGGTTCGGTTCTCACTTACTTTCTTGATATTGTCTAGTAACGATCATTCGGCCGCGGCTTTCTTCGAAAATTCCTCAAACATGTCGTCATCAATTGTGTTGTATTTTTCCTCATTTTGGATCCTCTTACTTTCAACAGTTCAATTTCCGTTGACATTTTGTGCAAAAACATCTTCTCACGGAGTCAGTGCTGTTGTTCCGGTTCATCGGTTATAGGTTTGATTTGAAGTTTTCGGGGGAAAGATTAGAGGTGTTGAGTTTAACCATTTCTCATATATTTCCGCTTTGTTATAATTCTTAAGCATATTCCAGAATGCGAATTTTCTGGCAATAAATTGTTTGTTCCATAAATGTCCTATGCGGTATCGTTAAAAGTTACATGCGTTTCTGTGCAGTAACGTCTTGACAAGCCCGATGGAAGGATAAAAGCGCTAGACTAAATAATTCTGTTTATTTTGATATATATTATAAACTGTCTATAAATCCAGTCAACGTGGTCACTTGCCCATCTACCCGGATTTGCGAATATTTACGCTAAAGCAGGGCCTAAAAAATTAAAATATAACGGTCTATGGTAGGAACCCAACGAGGTTAGAATTACAGACATGAATATCGAGATTGCCTTCCCACCGAGGGATTAGGCTGTTCTTCGAATGCAAAGACCTTACAGACAGATTACACTGAAACTGTTAAAGATAGCTAATACAGTGTAAGACAAAAATGTTTGTTAGGTCATAACAGAGATTTTTTACATTTAGACCGAATCTCTATGGTCAACCGTTCATGAGTTATGCCCCTTGAAAGTTTTGTCAAATATTTAAGTATGTTTTCTCGAAAACGGTATGAGATAGAAACTTGGAACCTTTTCCATTCAACTTAGGTGATATGTGTTACATTTAAAAATGCCAAGGTCAAAGGTCATTGGTCACTCTGAACTTTGACCGTAGACCTTGTCATTGGATTACACTACATAACTCATAAACTGTACATTGTAATACATAGCTGATAACATGTAATGGCAAAATTATGTGCCTTGTTAAGATCTACATTTGTTACATTGGGTCCAAAATTATTGGACCAACCGATTTAGGCCTAAAGACTTAAAACCGATTTTTGATGTCCGATTAAATGATTGAAATTTACCAATAATACATGTATACTCCAACTATTATACTCTAACTGATGACCTTAACATGAATAAATCTTTCAGCTTCATTCTAAACTTTAATTTCTGGTCCATTTTACTTATAAAAGTATGACAGGTATTAAGATATGTTTGAATTAATTACACATCTCATCATAGTATAATAAAAATGTGTATTTGATGTTGAAAATATATATTACTGTATATAATTACACATCACATGATGTTCGTTTATCATAATTAAGATTATATTAAACTCGTAGTAATCACTTAAAATGTTTTCACTACAAACATCTGGCATTTATCAACTTTAGATTTGACAGTTTTAATTAGTCACACAGCTAAACAACTGATACTGATAAAACTTGATGTAACCTAAAACACATCACATTTTAATATTTAAAATATAAATGATTATATATGATGAAATTAGATAGACAGAAACACAATGAGTCTTATATTAAGGAATAATTGCTCTTTCGAAGAACATTTAAAAAAAATGCATTAATATGATAAAAAACAATCATTTCGGACACATTATTACATCCAATGGAGATAAATTAACAACACAGCATTCTTCAAAGAGTAATTGGGCATGGAATCTGGTTTGGGTGACTTGTGTTTTCATCCAACATATCATCACTTGTTTTTTATTTATTGTTTATTTTAATATTATTAGTAAGCAATACAAAAGAGTGGCGCTTGTGATCATTTTGTTTGTACACGAACAGCAGAATCGCAGGTAAAAGGAGGTTTCTATCCCGACTAAGTTCACTTTAATTGTGTAAATTTATATTTACAATAGTAATTTGACAAATCTCAGGAAAAAAAAATGCCTTTTCACATAATTTTGTGTGGCAGAGAAGGTGAATACATGGAAACTGTATTTTGGTGGTTACAATCCACGTAATTTCTGAAGTACCATTTTCCTTTTTTGCAGTTATTTAATAAAAAAAAATTATGTTCGTTATCGCAATACACACCATCTATAATGGTGAATTTGTTGATTACCATTGATATAAGAATACACATTAATGAATACTATTTATTAAACAACGCACAAATAAACTTACAATTAACAAATCCAGACGATGAAAAGATCTTCTGCTTCCCTCACTGAAAACTCTCTCACTCACTCTACCATACTGAGACACACACGAAAGATTGGAGACCAGTACATACAATTACAAGACTGCCTAAATACATACACACCAGTACCGCACTTCCACCACAATACTAAACCAAATTGCAGGTATATACACTAAACCGAAATGTATTTCAATGTCCATTTAGTGAATAACAGACCATTTGTTTTTAAATGTATCTGTGTAAAATAAACCCCTTGCAAAGTCTACATGTCTCTGAATAAGCAAAATCAAAAGTGTCGGGCATGAAAATTGTCTTTTTTTTAGTTTTGTTTTAGAAATATAACTCACAGTAAATCTGGTAGGCATGAGAAATGTCAATCACTATGTTGATTTTTTAATGTCTACAAATAGACAAAAAAAACAAGTGTGCCTGGTATATAAAATATATCTTTTAATGTTCAATTTTTGTGATACAGACTTAAGCAATTCTGACGAGTACGCAAAACCTCTATTTCCATGTCCTATTTGGGTAATGTGAACAAAACCAAATGTACCAGGTGTAAAAAAATCCCTTTTTTATATTCTGTTTCTGTAATATGGACAAAAACAATTGAGTCATTTCTGAGAGTTTTCTATACCCATGTTCTATTACACAATTGTCAAAGGTATAAAAAATCACTTCTTCTATATTCTGTTTCTTGAATTTGACATATCTAACGGTGTTGAGACAAAACATTTATAATTTTCATTTTTTAAAGGGCAATATGTCTTTGTTATGAAAAATCTTAGTAAGTTCAAGACGGCCCCTAGCACCGGTTTAAGCGGAATTCTTTGCTAATTGTCGAGCAACGCTACCTCCATGTCTTTCTTGGTCATGGGTGCGGGATTGTCAACAAACATCAATTAAACTGGCAAAGTGCTCTTACAATCACTGTCATCCTTTGCCCGACAAAAGCACTAGTGTCTTAAGCTAGTGGACAACTACAACATAAAGACAAACACAGGGTACTCATAAAGTCGAATGTAAGAAAACTTGGCGTTATAAATAGTGAGATGTGGGCACTTAAAACAGGTGGTCTGGATTACATTTCGAAAATAACAAAAATAATTGCCAAAATTTGAAAGTATCAATAGTATGTCCATATGAGAAATTCTCTCACGCACAAGTACACCTCTGTTCAATGTTTTGTTTAGGTAATAAAGACAGAAACAAATATGCCGGATGTGTAAATCTACAATTTTTTGTTCTTTTTAGAAGATGGACTTAAAGATACCAGAACTTTCTGTATCCATGTTCAAGAATAAAAATAAAAGCGTTCATCCATTGCTTGTTTTTACCACTTATTTGTTCAGACTTTGTCTCTTTAGCTTTTAGTCCATATCCTTTCACTTTTAATTTGTGTTTGGTGACATGGACTATAACAATTGTACTAGGTATGAAAAATCTTAATTTTATACCCTGACTTGGCAATATAGGAATCAACCAATATACAAGATATGCAAAATGTCTTTTTTCATGTCGGCTGCCTTAATCTAAAATCAATGAAATACGAAACGGCGAAATTTTAAATGTTAAACTTCGTGTGCACTCCAAAATGATCAAAAGCACCATTCTGTTGTACACTGTTGAACTGCTAGCTTATGAATTTAAAATAAGGAGTAAAATTATCAGTATTGAAGGTTCAATAAAGAATTGTGCTATCAATAATTTTGATTGGTTAACTTAAATTGCAGTTTCCTCTTCTAATTGGCTTAACTTTAGATATCTTTTTGGGATTGCATTTCTCGTTTCTCATTGGATAAAACTAGAATTTGCGTTTTTGAATAACAGGAAAATTCTTTTAGAACGCAATTTTTTTTCCCTATCAAACAACGGCAGTAGAATACCGAAGGAACAAAGGGGTGAAATTCACAAAAATGGAAGTCCAAAGACAGGGCAAAAACGAGAAGACAGAAAACAATGACGTTAGACACAAAAACAATGACGCCAGACAGACACAAAGCACAGAACCGGAAACCACAACATTCAGAACAAAGGCACTCACAGTGTGAACTCCAGTGAAACTGAGAGTGACATCAGGTGCTCCGGAAGGGTAAGCATGTCCTGCTCTGTTAACAGCACCCGTCACACGGTAAGTGAGGCATATATGTTTTTGAAAGATCTGTTAGGTAGCTGATTGGTTAATGTCTTTTGCTAACCTTGAGACAAAAACAATTAAAAATCATGGTACGTGTTACTTCTCTAACCCTCAAACAGTACAAAGTTAAGTTTTAGAAAGCTTTTGTAATCATTAATTATTCAAACATGGACAAGGACAGATCGGTATAACAAACATAACTAACGAAGACAAAAACTAAAATATAACAAGACAACACAAAAACTAATGCACTCACAGTGTGAACTCCCATAAAAACCGAGAGCGACATCAGGTGGTCCGGAAGGGTAAGCATGTCCTGCTCTGTTAACAGCACCCGTCACACTGTGAGTGATTCAATCCGGGAAGCTGTCAAAGTCGGTAGTCAAATCCGGGAAGACGTGAATCTAGCTGAAAATGTCCACTTTCATTTGGGATACTGACACGTCATATCTTTCAATGATGCTATGGTGACGGCCATAGAATTTCTTGAGGGATGAAATTAACAAAGGTTGAACAAATCCCTGACTAAGCAGCTTTTGGGACA
>MJUU01005017.1:70785-85237 GCA_002080025.1 Modiolus philippinarum
ACATCGTCTATGTAGCGGAAGCTGAAATTAAAGGACTGGGCTAAATGTTTTTGTTTTCTTTGAATAAGCCCTTGTAAAAACTTGGCCTCGTACGAGTAAAGGAAAAGGTCAGCTAAAAGCGGCGCACAGTTTGTTCCCATAGGAATCCCTATTGTCTGTTGGAAAACAAGACCTCCAAATTCGACAAAAATATTATCGATCAAAAATTTAACATTTTGATTACGTCAGTCTCGGTGTACTTCTTATTTGAATCGGTGTGGTTCTTAACAAAATATGTCTTGTCTTTCCCTATAACTAAATAGGTGTATCTGCGTTCTCCATTTTTTTGTGCAGAAACATTGATGTATTAAATCTGCAATTACTTTTTCAGTTTATTGTGTGGCAGGGTTGTATAAAGTGTAGAAAAGTCAAAAGTTTGAATGCTATGGCAATGGGTAAGACTGGTTGAGAAAAGCTGTTCAAGGAGATCTTTTGAATTTTTAAGAATCCACATTTGATTCACACCGCTTGTGGAGTAAGCTTTATTACAGTAATTTTTCAGGCCGTCTCTGACTTCGGTCAACAAAGTAGTGAGGAGCTGTAAAAGGTTTAGTGGTGCATCTGGAAGACCCGGCAATGAATCTCTGTTTGTATGGATTCTTATGAAGTTTAGGTACCCAGTAGATGTAAGGGAGTTTATTGTTATCATCATTAGCTTTTATGCCAAATGATGATAACACTGAAGTGTGATTTTTTTACAATCTCATCCCTCGATATTGTAGTAGGGGTATAAGTAGGGTTTCCAGATGAACTATCGACTTATCTTTCCGATTCTGATCGCAGACTGCAGTTTTAGTACGGAAACCGTATTTTTCGTGCAAGTTACTAAGTATTTCGCATTCTTGCAACTATCACATAACATACTTTTCATTGGCTTTAAGCAAACCATGCTTACCAGTTGATAAAAAGTCCCTTCTTTCTTATTTTTTGTTTATTTTTTGTTTGTTTGTTTATTTCCTTTTTTCGGGGGAGGGGGGTTCACGTTGCCTTAGTTTGTGGCGGACGTTTTTATTTTTGTTCACTTGTTTTTGTTTCCGTCATATGTTCGCTATTTGAATTGTATCTGAAGTGCCATAATTTTGCATATAAGAACTTTTTACTCCTATTTAGCTTCGTATGCCAATGTATGCACTTTGTGCACATGTATTTGCTTCACTTGTTATACATTTTCAGTCAACCGAGAAGATCCGAGATATGCACGTAAAAAGATATACGGGATCACGTTCACCACTCTACTCGGATGACTACAAGTGGTTATATAGCATAAAATATATTAACATGATTACAGTATCTTTTATTGTTACTTCAGGCTGGTATTCCACCATGTCAGTTACTAATGGCATTAGAACCAGAAGCTGCATCCATTTACTGCATGTATCAATCTTTTCATTCTCATTGGAGTACAAATGATACTATGAAAGGGTTGGATCTTACAGGAACATATATGATTGTTGATCTAGGAGGTTTGATATAAATATTTGCGATAATAATTTACAATTAAGTTAAAACTAAAACAGCTAACAAAAATATTTCCATTGCAATAAAAGTACAAATAGCAATGTCCAAAGATTGAAACAATACAGAATTGAAAAGTGCAGAAAATGTTGAAATTAAAAGGTTAAAGACAGTTTTGCAAAACAAAAGATGTTGAATGAAAAAGGAGCCAGATTGTCTTATAACATTGGATAAGTGTATTGCACATTATTATCTTTAAATTAGAAAAATTTTTAAGCGATCGAAAACTTTCAATTAAAAGGTAAAATAAGTTGATCAAATACGGAATAGAAAATTAACAAACAAAAACAAATAAATAAATAGATAAAAATTTTTAAAAAAATAAATAGAGAAACCAAATAAATAAATAAAATTCGAACTCAATTTTAAAATGAAAGAATAAGCTTCGCATGAAATAATGAAGAGAAAAAATAAAGTCTATGAAGAAGGTAATTGGGGTAAAAACAAAATTAACGAAAAGAACCATGAAGAGCAAAAGAGCTAAATAGACAAAGCGGGTGCAAAACCACTGGAAAAATTGTCAACCGCTATGGCCTGACTCAGTACAGGCATTTCAAAAGAAATGGTGGGCTGAACCTGTTTTATGGCGCTACAAACCCCCATTTCAATTGCAATATTGTCCTGTAGCTACTCAATAGCAATAATGTCATTGAAAAGTCTGATATTCATTAACAAAAACTTCTAAATGATCGTTCGAGACGGATTTTGTTTAGCCTTGATAAATATGGCTGTTACGGATATATCTATGTCTAATGAGAAAGTCTGTATAATTTGTGCTTGTTCTCTCATCGAATCAACTGTAAAACATACACTCCATAAGTAGGGGAAAATGATATATTATTGTCCACAATCATTCTGAAATAAAAATCGTCCCTTTTTCGTAAATTTTTGTACTGACATGACCAAATTCGAGATTTAAGTCCAAAAATTATGTATATCTAGTGGTTTCTGTTGTTTCCTTTATCTCTAGTTCTGGGGAATATATTGATGGGATTAATTAAGCAACATGATGTGTAATTAATGGAAAACACATTATCAATGTATCTATAAATGAGATTGAAGGATCTGCCATCTTTTATTTTAAGATCTTATACGAGTCGTTGTAGAAATTCAGTCTCGTAGAAACATACATCGAGTCTGCGAGTATAGGAGCACAATTCGTGCCTATTGGTACACCAGCTTACTGTTGATAAATAAAACCTACCAAGGTGACAAATATATCAAGCAAACTGCCAACCTGTTTTTCGTCGTACCATACTTTTCATTTAAATTGGTCTTTGAAAAAATGTGTACTTATATCCTAGTACAACATTTTTTTTTAAATCGGCAAAGACTTTCTGAATGATTCTTTTGATTGATGATTTTAGTATATCATTAGAAAGCGTGGTAAACAGTGTAGACATCAAATGATTTAAAAGAATTAGATTGAGAAAATGAACAGGATTTGTGATTTGCTAATTAATTTCTCAAATTTTAAAGTATCCAAATATGATTTATGTTATTTCGGGCATGAATAACTTCGCAGTATGCTTGATGCATGTCTTTAACTGCAGACAAAATCTATTCACTTCAATACAAAGTTTAGTAGTTAAACGAGACCTAGATCCAATGATGTATTTTACCTTTTACTGATTTTTGTAGCCAGTATAGGAATGGCAAGTCTTTATTGTTATTTTTAGTTTGAATACTCACAAAAGGAATGACATGTAATTGAAAAGGATTTCATTTTTGTCAAATGAAGCTTTTTGTATGTAGCATTACCTGGTGTATTGTGATCAATGCTTAGTTCTTTGTAGTTGTAATGATGTGCTTTACATACAAAACGATGTAATTAAAAGCTTTGTTTCCAGGTACAAGATCATATTTGGCATGTAATCTAGAGAGGTACTAACTGGCTTCAAGATCTTATTAACTCGTCTCCGCACTGAAGATCGAATTGATCTTGCCCATTCTTACAAGGATTAAAGTTATTGTCCTTGCTCCGTCTCTCTCTTAACCCACGCTCTGGTGTAATCTTCAACAGCGTCAATAACGATCTTGAAATTCAAAGAGTAATGAATACGCTATGGTTCTTGAACTTACGGACTGATTGAGACCACCTTTTGAATAAATTCTTTTTTAATGATTTTAAGATCGTCAGTAACGATATGTTCAGAGGGACTGTAAACGACGGAGAGGCGAAACACTTTTTGCGATTCAAAATATTACTGATATTAAAATCATCTATCTCTTTGTTGGCAAACGGAATATGAATAAATTGTAAATTATCGTTGTAAAAAGGTTCGGTCTTTATAGGTTGAATAGACGGAAAGACGCTAAGTCGGCGATGATACTCCTTAGTGCATAGTCTGTAGTCTGAGGTGGAAATATCTACGCCTCCTTTCTCTGGTCCCAAATCTCGTTAGTTTTTGGAAACATGAACTCGAAGAGATATTAGTGATGTACAATGTACGTGCATAATGAACACCCAAAGCTGAACATAACTGTTTAGCAGGTCACTGGACAATTCAGAAACACATCTGTTGGTCTTGCCATTAGCAGATGATCTATTTTTGTCAAAAATGTAGGAAACTGTATAAATTTAAAAGAATGTTGTAAGTTATACTCTAGAATTAATTAATGTTAGTAATAAATTTGACGTGTCACCCTACCGCTGGCTTTTGCTTGTGCCGGTACCAAGTCCGGCTGTCCCGAGCTCCTATTGTTTTCTACGTTTGTCTCTTGTCTGATTCGTGTTTTTCATGTGTAGTTCCATGACAGATTGTGACATGTAATTATAATTTTCAGCCATTGTAGATGTTTCCTGTTATCCATTCTTTTACTCTTAATTATTTCGACAATCAAACTACGACCAGATTTACATATGTTTTTATTTATTTAGTTGTCTTCAATTATTAGATTTTTTTAATGGGTTTTCAGAAGGGAATCATTTTAACAAAATACAAAAAATAACAAGTTAGTGATATGTATTTTGAATTTGATAAAAGTCAATTCTAACAACAATAAATTATTGAGGGGACGTTTATGTCTTTTTTTTCAGATGACATTCCCTACTGTATTAACTTTAAATTTGAAGGTATTTTGCCATACCGGATTTGAGTTTAAAACTGACAATGTTTTGAATTCTTTGAAATATACCCCCAGGAGCTGCGTACATTCTGAAAAGTTTTCAGAATATACTTTCTAAAAAGCTTGTTCCTTAGACAAGACGGACCTCAAGACGATAAAACAAGCAATAAGTTTAACTTTTTTTTTAAATATGCAGTTTCAAATTCACCCTATAACTTACTGAAACTCTTTTATCTACTCTTTCACCTATATGTTAGACTTTTTGTGTATGAATCTCATAATTTATTATTATCACTCCTCCTTAGAGCCCCAAACCATCAATGGAACATCCTTTACATATTCTTTTTTCTTTCATAATTATGGTGCCCTGAATCAGGCATGGGGCGAATTACAGTGCAATGTAATACATTGAATTACCATTACTTGAAGATAATTTGCATTGAATTACCATTACCATTACATGAGATTTGCAAAGAAATACATTGAATTACCATTACTTTAGCTTAGTAATGCATTGAATAACCATTACATTTTTACATTTTATAAACAAATAGATCAACTCAGATATACACCTCTATGCTTTTGCTAGAAAGCAAAAACAAAAAGATGTATGGTCTAAGGTATCTAAATTTTATCATCCAACAAAATTATCTTTTTGCAACAATATAAATTATAAAATTTACATAAAATCAGACACCACATACAAGATTTTAAATTAGAGGTAATTAAAATGGTATGGCACGCCTGAACCACATTAATTCGATAAATAGATATTAGCGCCGCAAAACTGAGTTTATCGGTCACATTAATGCAATAAACACATAT
Source organism: Modiolus philippinarum (assembly GCA_002080025.1). Classification (NCBI taxonomy): domain Eukaryota; kingdom Metazoa; phylum Mollusca; class Bivalvia; order Mytilida; family Modiolidae; genus Modiolus; species Modiolus philippinarum. The sequence continues at coordinate 76,234 of MJUU01005017.1, forward strand.
TGCGGTGCTAATTCGCATTAGCGGTTGTTAATGAATTATCGTGCTCAGTACAGTTATTTTTTGTTAAGTTACTTAACGGTCGTCCATGAATGATCGCAAATTAACATTAATAAATGAACCAATCAAATCGATAAGACAGTTAAAGGAAAACAATCAATACAATGTATCGCTAAGACGTTTGGTCTCATCCAATCAAATGAACTGTTAGAAACTCTTTTAAATCTTTGCCGTTTGACGAGCGGGAAACAGATTTCGGAATTACGAGAACGGGACGTGACGAATCGTTTTACGTTCATCATTTGAAATTATATTTAACTGATTGAATTATTCCTGTAAATAAAATGCTATCTTAAGGGACGACCGTTTAATTTTCGGGGTTGTGGTGGTGGGAAGAAGGGCTTTGGCGATTTTGACAATATTTTCTCCAAATGTCACATTGTTTTGCTTCAAATGAACTTTCAATTTTTCATGACATATAGAATAGAATTTTCACTTGCACCAAGATTGATTTATTTATTTTTAAAATCGCCCAAGCCCCCCCCCCCCCCCCAAAGTAAAAGATAAATAAATGGTCATCCCTTACTATTGCCTGCAACAGTAAAATATTACAAATTTGAGTATTTTGAAACAAAAGATGTCAAGTAAGTAAAATATATATGCATTTTAGTGTAAAATTTAGGTATATGGACTAAAACAAATGTGTTGAATAAGTAAAATATGCATTTAAGTGTGATATTAGGGTTATATGGACTAAAATAAATATGTTGAGTATGTAAAATCTGCATTTTAATGTAATATTTGGCTAAAATAGACTGAAACAAATGTAAAATCTGTATTTTCATGCTATAGTTGGTAAATATGGGATAAACAAATGTGGAGAGTAAGAAAATTCTTTATTTAAATGTTAAATGTTAAATTTGGGTAATATGGACTAAAACAAATATGTCAACTAAGTAAAATCTGTATTGTAATGCTATATTTAGGTAATATGGACTAAAACAAATAACTAAATACCGAAGTTACTGTGAATTTTGATTCTGCATATGCGCATTTCGACAACTTATGTCTCTTCAGTGCAGATAAAATCTAAACATGTGGAAGACCATAATGTCAAAGATGCACAAATGTGTCAAGTAAGAAAATTCTGTATTTAAATGTTAAATTTGGGTAATATGGACTAAAGCAAACGTGTCGAGTAAGTAAAACCTGTATAGTAATGCTATATTTAGGTAATATGGGCTAAAACAAATGCGTCGAGTAAGAAAAATCTGTATTTAAATGTTATATTTGGATAACATGGCCTAAAGTAAATGTGTCGAGTAAGTAAAACCTGTATTGTAATGCTATATTTGGGTAATATGGGCTAAAACAAATGTCGTGAGTAAGTAAAATGTGTATAGTAATGCTATATTTGGGAAATATGGACTAAAATAAATGTGTCGAGTTGGAACAATCTGTATTTTAATGCTATATATGGGTATATAGGCTAAAACAAATGTGTTGAGTAAGTACAATTTGTATGTAAATGTTACATTTGGATAATATTGTCTAAAACAAAAGTGTCGAGTAAGTAAAATCTGTATTGTAATGCTATATTTAGGTAATATTGACTAAAAAAATGTGTCGAGTTACAACAATCTTTATATTAATGCTATATTTTGGATAAAATATAGCGGAAGAAAAATCAGAATTTGAATGTTATATTGGGGTAAAACAAATGTGTCGAATAAGTAAAATAATATGGTCTACAAAAATTGTGCAGAGTAAGTAAAATCTGCATTTTATTGTTTACTGCAAAAGGGGGGTGTAATATCTGATCGGAATGAGCCAAAGTTATCAGAGATACATGCCCAAAATTTATATAACTACATGTACACTAAATTTAAGGAAACATACTCATAGCATTGAGAATTTTAAATGTGACTTATTGAAAAAAAACAAAGAAACAATGCATGAAGTACAGTTATAATATGTGAACATCAGTGATGATGTCTTAAAGAATATTCCCTCATTTTGCTTGTTTGATACAGAAATTCTATACATACATTATTTTATTTCTACTGTATACGGGAATTATGTAAAAACACTTTATTTCACGAGAAAAAAAAACATGCCACAATTTTTGGCACATCCCCGTATATCAATATAGGAAAACGATTTACCATACCAGATATATTCTAGCACCGTATTGACATTTTATTTAAATAACAAAGAAATTCATTTGATATCATTTTATTTTTAAATGAATTGGCCTTCAATTTTCCCGGCTTTTTGAACCGTTTTTCATTTTGACCAATGGAAGCGCTTTTAACAAATAGTTACATAAACTACCAAACAAATGACGGGTGCGAACTTCCGTGAATGTGAATTACCATATAAGGGCATTGAAAACCGTTAATGCAATTATCTCATATTTGCGACGCGGGAACCACATTAATTCGATAAACCCATTTTAGTGGTTGATCAGTTCATATAAATGCCTCTAAGTTGAGATGATCGATTGAAAATATCTATTTATCGAATTAATGTGGTTCAGGCGTGTCATAAAATGGTATAGAAAATGTTTACATTGGGCAACAATATCTTGATCAGTTAATTTGACACTATTGTTAATTAAGTTTGCTTTTACAACAGAGTTCAAGTTTTTAATCTAATTAAAGAAATGTATTGTATCAAAAACTCGTCTAGAGTATGACTTCACCTTTTTTTTTTTTTGGAAAGGGGGGTTCTTTAAGGGTAATGAATCAATACACACACCCCTCATGATTGCTTCTGCCAATGAAATTTAAAAATACAAATGACCATTCCTTTGGAAAGTAAAAAGGGGAAAATCTTAGTTGCCATTAAACATACAGGCTTGTAGACCTAAAGAATGTCCTTTGTTTGTACAGCAGGAAATAGTAATGCAATGCAATGCCGTGTAATGCATGAATTACATACATTTTTGTGATAGTAATGCATTGAATTACCATTACTTGTAATGCAAAAATTGGTGCATTACACATTACATTGATAACTTGTGAATATGTAATGCATTGCAATGCATTACCATTACGCATTAGCATTACCCCATGCCTGCCCTGAATACATAACTTTACTAACACCCCTTTAAAACAAAATGAATGCAACGGTCGGTCATGTAATAAAATTCACCTGATAGAACATAGCAGAAATCAAATGAATATTGTAGTGTTTGGCATGTTAATATCCATTGACTTTGAAACGACCTTTGACCTCTCATTACCTTTCTACAAGACCACTGCAGGGTTCCACCATGTTTCATCGTGACATTGTTGTCCCTTCATTTGTGCCTGTACTATAAACACGATTGCTAAGTGAAGTCATATCTCCCCCGTTGCATAAGGAACTTGTAAAAATCCACATATCAGAAAATGTTGGAGTAACTAGCTTCATGTGTTGTATTGATTAAAACAACTGTTCTAAACATGGAAATAAAATTTACAAAAGCATTAAATACGCCAGAGCCAAATTTTAGATTACACACATTCCTGAAATCAAAATATAACATGCAGCAGAATAATTTTTCAGTGCTCTTATTTGGTTTCCATAGCTAACAAACACTCAACAAACACTACAGCCCATTTCAGACCACCTTTAAAAAATTTGGGCAGGGGTTTCATTTACAATGAAGGCAATTCATATTTCTGAAATCACAACATTTTGACCCCCTTTCAAAAAAATTGGGCAGGGATCCTCCCTTTATAATCTAAGAATAACATATTGCCTAAGTCAAAACATTTAGAGATCCCCTTTAAAAAAAACAATTTCGTCAGGTGCCCCTTTTAATCTAGTTTATAAAATTTCAGTTGTTCTGGTTTAATACCATTGCAATCGAAAGCTCCATTTTCAGAACACCATTCTAAAAAACTTTGAGCAGGGATTACCGTATAATCTGGGCAACACATATAGCTGAAATCAAAACATTCCGACTCCTTTTTCAGAAAAAAATTGAGGCAGTAATTCCTAGAAAGATAATATGCAGTAAAATGTATCAATAACAACATTCCAAGGAAAAAACGGGAATGGTTCTCAGTAGAATCTTGGTAAAACATTTGCTGAAATCAAACATTTCGGATTCCCTTTTTTTAAAAAAAAAACTTTGGTCAGGGGTTCCCTTTATAATCTAGTAAATACATATTGCTTGTGCCAAACATTTTGAGTCCCCCTTCAAAAAAGAGCAGGGGTTCCCCTTATAATCTAGTTAATACATATTGCTGAAATATAAAGCAGAATACATGGTTTCTAAAATTTCAGATTTAGTTTAGTTTCTTTGACAACCGAAAGCTTAACTATCGATGACCACTATTCAGAAAAAAATGGGTAGGGTTCCCTTTAATTTTTGTGATACATATTGGTGAAATCAAAATATATTATAAAAGAACTTTCATCACTGAAAGATGAGTACTGTTTGCAAGTAGAATCCCTAACAGTAATCAGTCCTTGAGATTCAGGAAATCTTACAATAATTTTATTATATGATTAAATGGAAATATTTTTTACAATATCATTCTGTGAAACTTTATTCCCAACTTTGCAAAATACTTTTTAAAATATTTAAAGTTTATCTCCTCTCTTAGTTTTATTATCTCCGTTTTTAGAAATAACTTTTTCTCATTACATCTTATTCCTAAGTAAAAGACACCCTTAAGAGTTAGTTTTGATTTTTGATTCCCATAATTATTTGAAAAGTTCACTATTTAATTATTTGTTACCATGGTAGTCATTATTTCCATGCTGACCCGAACGCCGATTCTATTTGGAACCTTGCAGTATGTAAATTTTTGTAAATTGTGTTGAAAACTAAGGAGTATCCCCTCATGCAAAACTCTGTCCTTAGCTGAGTAGATCATATTGATTATTTGTTTTATATCAGTTTTTAAACATTTTAAAGTTTATGGTTATCCAAATGTTTAGATTTTTGCCTGCATTGATGAGACATAACTTGTCGAAATGACCATGTGCAGAAACAAAATTTACAGTAAGTTAGGTATTTAGTTATTTGATGTATGGCACAAAATCTAGTAAAAAAGCAAAATTTTCGTTTTGAACAATAAAACTTGCAATATTTATATTCTGTTTTTAATTTCAAACATGTTTAATGTTCATTATTCAAAACGTTTCAGTCCGATATTGCTAAAAGAAATCGATATAATCTAGTATATAAGGTGACTAAAAATCCTGTAAAATTTGAAGGAAATCTGAGTAGGGGTATGGGAAGAGATCTGCCTGCCATTGTTTAACATGATGAATATTTAAAATCCCACAACTCTTATAATATTTGATAAAGCAAAATGGCGATGGGATATGATCTAGAAAATTTAGTGACTATCAATTCTGTAAAATCTAAATGAAATCCGAGTAGTGGTTTCTGAGGAGTTGCATATACAAAAAAGTGCTACACAGGGTCTCAATGGGGTCCATTTGCCGAAAACCTGTCCGTTTTTCTCCACTTTCCGCATTTTTTACAAAGACTCTAACAAGAGGCCACCCGAGCCCGTTTCACGAGCTTTTTTCAGTGGTGTAGGCTTCACGTGCGACATCTTCCCCATTTTCACATGCTCTTTTTGCCACGATCCCTTTCCCCCTATCTTAAAAAAGGTCAATCACGTTTCCCGCTTATACCCCATTGAGACCCAATACATACGAACTGACGGAAACACGGATGCAGACCATTACTAGGTTCCATCGTCGTGACGCGGCGGTGACAAAAAAGGTGCCCATAGACTTCCAGTCCATGTGTATACTTCTTTACTTTTCTACGAGCCCGATGCAGGTTGACATTGTGATCTTTGACATTATATGATCAACGAAAATGCCAGTTTGGGTCTACACTTGTAGTTGATGAACTGGAATCACCTTCACTGCACACCTCTCCACATCCAAACCAGACCGTTTTGTCAGTCCTTCAATGTCGCTCTTCAAAATAGAACATGTTTACATAAATATTATCTGCACGCTTAGACAGGATAGAGTCTCGTTTTACCCAAACTAAGCTCCATTACTTCCATGGATAAGTAAAATATACTGGAATTTGGTATCAAGTGAAAAGTAATATACATGTAATATTCTTCATAATAAATATAAATATCGGCACATCATATTTTTTTATAGGCTGAGAATATAAAAAATGAACCTATTTCCGTAAAAAAATGACGATTTCTAGGTTGTTTTTTTCCTTTCAGGTAAACTGTTGCGATTGATCTTGTTTTTATGCCTAATTTATCACTTGCGATACACTTTTGGAAAATAAGACCATTAAAGTCCATAATATTTCATTTTTGGGTATTACATTTTGGAAATATGGACATTTTCGCGATTTTTAATATTTTCACCATTTCGACTTTGTGACTTAAGGGTCGAAAAAAATATGAATTTTATAGATAGCTAATCAATAGAGATCAATTAAATTGCACATTTTCAGATACAAATGTAAAAACTCCATGTTTGAAAGAGAGAACAAATTTTCTGTTATTTATGGAAAATTCTGAAAGGCCAAAAATTCCAATTTTCACAAATATGTGCTCATATTTATTTTCCTTCTATGGACATATAAGCTGCATATTATAAAACAATTCGTCATTTCCTCATATGAAACAAAAACATGAACTTTTTTATTCATATGTATACAGAAACCTGAAAACCTTTGGGAATTTTCGCAGTATTAAATTCAGGAAGTGGTGACATTTTCGGAATTTGCTATCACACTTATCCTTTTTCTACATTTATTCAATGTTTTATTATAGCTAATGCATAAAGTTGAATACATAAGGTGAAATATATGCTCCAAGTTTTAAAAAATTTGTCGATTTGACACTGAATTTTGAAAAATTTTAAAACGGTGAAAGTTTCCATTTTCATCGTTTTCTAGCTCAGTAGTCGTGTATACGTGTTTAATTTTGAAGGGGGGGTGTAAGCAGATTTAAAAAAATAGATGGGGTTTAGAAGTGGCGGGGGTGGTATTCCATCACATGGACTATTGGAGATTTCATATGGGGGTCGTGGGATTTTAAAGTCTATGTTATTTCAATGTACGATGAGAATATTTCAAAATTTATCTTATACGTCCAATGAAATGTGTAACATTACGAGGGAAATAAGGTTCCCAAATGTTGTAAATAACGATTCACGTAATCTCTTAGCGAACAAATTACGATATTGACGTGGTTTGTGTAGATCGATGTGTCCTTCTTTTTGCCTTGTCTCTTTACTTTGATTAATGTAATCTTATGCTTTGTTTTTTCACCATTCTGTTGCCGCTGTTTTGTAAATAAGTGAGTTTAAAAATGAAAAAGTATTGGATCACTGTACCCGTTAAAATGATTGTCAGTCAGTTGGCGCAATGTTGGTGTACGGAAGGGGACAAAGGTGGATCATTAAGATACCATTGCTATAACTAACATAAACAACATAAAACAAAGCAAAATCACCCAAAATCCCTATTGTGCTAGATCTAAACAGATACACACAATGTGGTTAATTTATAAACTTTCAGTATGAACAATGTGAATAGCACTAATATAAATACTGTTTATATTTCAACTCTATCCGAGTCTTTCTCAAAACAACAAAATATATAATAAAACAATAAACTATTTACAAAAAACTACACTACAGGATGCACCATATAAACCATATAGCTAGCTGCGCTTTATTGATGACATTGAAATGAAATGGACAGATATAAGATCTAACCTCGATGAATTCATTGAATTTATTAATAACTATCACCCGTCTATCAAATTCACGGTAACCATCTCAGAAACAACGAATACATTCCTCGATTCAACATCTACACTTGTCGATGGCCAAATTGATTTTGACCTGCATTCAAAACCAACACATGCACACGCTTATCTGCTCCCTAGTAGTTGTCACCCACGACATTGTATAAATGCGATACCGTATGGTCTGTCAACTCGAATACGACGTATCTGCTCAAAAGAGCAACCATTTAAACAAAGGAGCAAAAGAACTTAAACAACATCTTGTTAACAGGGGCTATAAAGGAAAAGATGTTGAAAAAACAATCCAAAAAGTGTCATCAATCGATCGAACTCAATTATTACTGTATCGGGGCAAGAAGAAGAAAAATTCTCGTATCCCGTGGGTGACTACATTCCATCCCAAGTTGCCACAACTGTCTGATATATCCCGCGAATGTATGCCTATTCTCCATGCGTCAACTAAAATGAAAGCCCTCTTCCCTGAACCCCCGCTTGTATCTTTTCGTCGTCCGAAGAACCTGAAAGACATTCTCGTTAGGGCTAAACTACCTTCGGCCGAGATAGGCCGGTTTACATTATGCCGTGATAGACGTTGTAAATTGTGTAAATACAGTTCCACGACTGAAACTTTCCAAAGTACAGCTACTGGTGATATTTTCAAAATCTTTGGACAATTATCATGTAAATCGCCCAATGTCATCTATCTGGTTGCATGTTCTGTCTGTAAAGAACAATATGTTGGTGAGACAAGAAATGCGCTCAATCTTCGCATAAACTTGCATCGTAACCATATCGAAAACAAAGATCAGAACCAGGCCACTGCAATCCATTTTAATACTCCAAATCACAACTGGCAAAATATGCAAGTCATCGCAATTGATCAAAATAGATCGTGGAATTTAAACCAGAGAAGATCCAAAGAAAGCTATTGGATTGATCGTTTAAAACCCAGTCTTAACATCAGGGTTATAGATCAATAAATGCATATAATACCAGCGTTAAAAAGATTAGGAAAATATTGCAGTAAATGTTATGTAGAAACACCAGCAAATATTTTTTCACATCACTATAATTGAGGTCACGCCTTCAGTTTCCGAAATGTAGTTTACCCATTTAATTAAGTTTTGTAGTGTAGTTTTTTGTAAATAGTTTATTGTTTTATTATATATTTTGTTGTTTTGAGAAAGACTCGGATAGAGTTGAAATATAAACAGTATTTATACTAGTGCTATTCACATTGTTCATACTGAAAGTTTATA
>MJUU01005019.1:0-25192 GCA_002080025.1 Modiolus philippinarum
TTCCGAGGAGTTGTGTCCACAAGAAAGTGTGACGGACAGACGGACGGAGGGACGGACGGACGGACGGACACACGGACGCAGACCATTACTATGTCCCACCGTCGCGGTGCGGCGGGGGACAAAAAATACAGTCAACAACTCAAAGTTTGAAACTGAAATTTTTGACAAAAGGGCCATTTAAACCAGGTTCCCTTTTAAAAGTCATTAGAACTGAAGGGGTGATCATGATCAATTATTGTTTTGTACTCTTTCTACTCATTTGTCATGTGCAGGTATATGTGACAAATATGTTCTGTACCTGTATAGGCCTTATATGGTATTTGGATGTAACTATGTACAAAAATCTCGAACAGTGTGGAAAAATCGTACATGAATATTAAATAAAGAACGGAACCTGCAGTCAACTTAAACAAACTATTTTTATTGGAGTTTGTCCCTCCTGTAATGTGGAGTCCATAAAAAAAGATTCCCCGTGCGAGAAATGTATGCTCTGTATATATATCAGTCATGGTGTACTTGTTTTTGAGAGAATTTTTCAGATCGATACACAATTATACAATTTATCTGCCGTGAAGAGACATAAGTTGTGGAAATGCGCATATGCAAAATAAAAATTCACAGTAACTTCGGTATTTAGTTATTTGTACTTTCAAATTTTTGTATTTTCTATTTTTTGTTATTTCAAAATGTTATTCTGAACACCTAATTATTGTGCCCACATCACATGATTTTATTATGCCAAGTTTTCCTACTATTGGCTCGACGAGTGGTTGTTTATACGTTGTGATTGTCTTCTGTTGGTCTATTTGTCGAGCAACGGATGACAGCGATTGTAAGAACACTTTGCCATCAATTTTATGTTTGTTGACGATCCCGCATCCATGATATGATAAAAATGGATGCAGCTTTGCTCGATATCTAGCGATGAATTCCGCTCAAACCACTGCTAAGGGTCGTTACTGTTAGGTATGAACAATGCCTCATGGTGAAGAACAACAATAAAATAACTTACTAATAACAATTAAAAAAGCGTTTTTCCATTGCTTGTTTTTACCGTGTATTTGTAGAAACTTTTTCTCATACGTTTTATCCAGTATGCTCTCGTTGATTTATACAGCGGCTCAGAGACTGAGCCTGAATCGCTCACTCTATAAAAATGCTTGATAGCAGGTTTTTCAGGTCCAATGTTAAACTATGTTCTATGCTGGCAGCCAACCAAATGAGCTATGTTTGGAGAGGACCATGCCGTTATCATTTCAGCACATTTAAGTGAAACTTGCACTACTGCTTTCAGAGCAGTTGATGAAAATGATGTTTTCCCGTAAGTTTCAATGTTTTAACCAAGTTGAATGATGGATTACAAAATCCCTAAGTTCTGTAGTGAGTTAAGTTTCTGCTTGGCCATTTCGACAACTTATGTCTCTTCAGCGCAGACATAAACCTTTAATATCCAAGCGCGAATTTAAGGGAATGCATCTTTCACTACCAAAGAAAGAAGTTTTAGTGGGAATTCTATAGTAATTCACCAATAAAGCTGTAATTTTAACACAATGAGAAATATTGGTTGGTTATCCAGTACCAAGTTAGTTATATATAGTTAGAGTGGAGATGATTTAAATTTAAATATCAAAAGATGGTATCAATATGCTAATTAAATTTATCTCCACTTTGAACCATACAAAACTAGATAACCGACCGAGATTCCTTATTTTCAAGAGTTGTTGTGAAATGAAATATTCATAGGATTTTTAATAATGAAAATAGTCAAAATTTTTCGCTTTGCTCTGCTCGACAGTGTCCATACCAATTTCTACCCCTCCTTTTCGAAAATCCTGGATCTGCCCCTGGAAATGGTAATGTGTCTATCAAAACTATACATTTATATAATGTAGAGAGCTAGTCCACGTATTTAGTTCAGGTTCAGGATATGACCTAAATCATGTTAATGAATTGTACTTCACAGTGTAATGAAAATAAGTAAGAGAAATTATTGAAAAGGCCATTACAAAAAGCTTTGATAGTTTAATGCAAAACACCGAGAATATTTCTCGGAGATGGTGGGTCTAACCACCTCAAAGTCCTATGAAGTAATAGTTTAATTACAATGGACAATAATGATGTGATTATATGAAGTACGATGAAGTCTTTGGATTTTTAAAGCTTCATGTAGCCAAAGACAAGAAAAAGCAACCTTACAATACATCTCCAAATTTTTTGTTAACTTTACTTATATTTTGGGATTCAAGTAAAGATGTCCTTTCATAAACTGTCTCAATCCTATCTGGATTGTATTTTTATCTCCTTTGCATTCTTTCTGGGGTTTCTTTCGGGAATCAAATTTGTATAAATAGGAAACTGTCAACAAATCTCTCTAAAAGAATACCAAATAGTGCCCTTATATTACACCTCAAACACTAATTAACACGTGTCCGAAAATCTTGCTTCAATGGTTTCAGAGGAAAAGATGAAGATGTGATTTTTCCGATAGGGTCCCATGTTTTAATAACCCAAGTTCCTAGCTGGCAGCCATGTTTTTTGTCGAATCAGAACAAAATGAGCAATCTTTGTAAAGAACCTTTAGTACATTATTCCTCTAGAGTTTGGTTGAATTTGCTTCAGTGGTTTCAGAGAAGAAGATGAAAATGTGATTATCTCATAGGGCCCAATGCTAAACTATGTTTCGTGCTGGCGTCCATAATTTTTATCGGATCGAAACAAAATGAGCAATCTTTGTTAAGGACCTCTAGTACATCATTCCTGTAAAGTTCAGGTGAATTTGTTTCAGTGGGTTCAGAGGTGAAGATAAAAATGTGATTTTTTCCCGTAGGCTCCAATGTCAAACCTTAGTTCCGAGTTGGCGGCCATGTTTTTTATTGGATCGGAACGAAATGAGTAATCTTTGTAAAGGACCTTTCATTCATCATTCCAGTAAGAATTTAATTTGCTTCAGTGGTTTCAGAGGAAAAGATGAAAATATGAAAGGTTTAACGGACGGACGGACGGACGACGGACGCCAAGTGATGGCAATAGTTCACACTGACCCTTTGGGTCAGTTTGAGCTAAAAAAAAAGAAGAGATAAAGAAGTAATTTAGATAGAACATTGACCTCCATAATGCAAGTACGGCTTCTCGTGGGTTTCTTAATTACCTGATTATAATAGCATGATGGGTAGGTTTATATTTGATTACAATGTGTATTTTTCAATAATGTTTTGATTACCAGTTTACACCTTGATTATTTGATGACCATATTTTATGAACATTTGAAACATTAACTTATTTTCAGAACATAATTATTGATTACATGTGCAAAATCTAATTAAATAATTGATAACTTGACTTTCTGTCCCTTGTCAGTATCTTGCAAAAGAGACCCTTAAATCGGTCAACTAGCTAGGGAACGAACGGCCAAAACAAAATAAACACAGCCATATTTGAAATTTAATTGCAATTTTAGGACTAAGTTAAATAAAGTTTTGCTTAAAAATAGTTCAAGCCATTTTGAGGGGGCAGACATGGTAAAAAGAGACCAGGAGAGTGTGCGTCTAAGAAATAACGAAGGTAGTGGTTAGGGGAGAAAAAGAGACAGGGCAAAAGGAGAGAAGGGGTGAGAAAATAACCACCCATCTATTCGCCCCCTTATATCCGCCCTTTGTAGCGTTTCCCTAGAATAAAAGTTCAAACACGATCGAATTTTTATCTCCTTTGCATTCTTTCTGGGGTTTCTTTCGGGAATCAAATTTGTATAAATAGGAAACTGTCAACAAATCTCTCTAAAAGAATACCAAATAGTACCCTTATATTACACCTCAAACACTAATTAACACGTGTCCGAAAATCTTGAAATTTAACGAAGTGAAAAATACTTAAAAGTAATACGTTCCATATATTCTGCTGAAGTGAAATATCCAGGTAAATCCTGCAATTTGATTGGTTACCTTGGCAGAGGATATGAGACCGTATCCCCGTGGTAGCAAAATTACAATTTTTAAAAGCTTTTAATAGAAAAATTATAGCACTTCTAGCAGAATATAAAAGTTATTCGGGCTTCACAGGGGATACGGGTTCATATTCCTTGTCTGTGCCCTATATCCCCTTCGCCTGACGGCTCAGGGGGTATAAAACACAGACAGGGAATATGAACCCGTATCCCCTGTGAAGATTCCCGAATAACATATAATATCTATTTCACAGTGAGTACAAATCACTCGCGAGCTAAAAATACAATGAAAAGTCCATTTCTCTCTACTTAAAAACTTGAAAAAAGTGGATCATGAAAAAGGCCATATGCAGAAATCAATTTCATATGGTTTATACGATGCATAATTATATATTTAATAATACTCTTAAATTTTGTTTCCGCCCATGCCCTCTGAGGGTGGCTAGGTTTTTTTTCTTTATTATCATAGTTTTGACCATCAGATCAGAGTTGGTTTTAAAACAATGTTTTATGAATTAATTAACGACATTTATATATATCTCATATATCTGTCCCGTACAGCGATTGTTGCAGTATAAGATACATAGTGTGTGAAATGTAATAGAAATACCGCAAATATAAGAAATTAGATTTTTTTTACCGTGGCTGTGTCATTTTTTTAAAATTTTTTATTTGTTATTTATTCAGAGAAAAACACTCAGCCGTAGTTTCATGCTACGGAACAGGAGCGAATATATATATATATATATATATATATATATACAGTTTACAATGGAAACGAAATGAGTAGACAACAATATTTTAATGAACAATATCAAAATTCACTAATTCATTGTCACACAAATGTATTGAAGTTTAAAAGTACATTTAGCCTGGTGGTGTGTTCCCTGAATGCCAACATTCTTAAAATCACATAATTAAATATTGTTGTTTTAGTAGTTATAAAGGGGTACAGTAAGGGGCTTGATTAGGTATAAATTTTAATAATAAATTAGTTAAACATTGGTTGACAAAATGTGTGAATGTTGTAAATAATATTGTAAATTTGAGGGTGAAATACAAAAAAAAAAAGATAAAAATAAAAAAAATATCATGTTTTTAATTTTTTTTGTAAATTTTGTTGTGAAAAATGTGAGAAAATATATAAATATACACAATTTTTAGGGGTATGAGGTGTTCAAAAATAAATAAATAATGAAATAAATAAAGCAGTTGTAACAGAAATATGAAACAAATGCACTCGATAACCTGTATCGCTCACATCGACCAGAAACATTTCATTGTTTAATGTCTCTGGATGGACTATGGCTGATACATATAGTCAAATAAACTTCTAAGTTTGAAAGGTCTCATTTTCAAAATATGTAAAGCAATCTTTATGTTATATATGGTCGAGCATTTAACTTTTTCACCACTGTCTGCCATCAAAAGCCCTTTTACTTGGACAAGATTTACACCAGTATTTAATTAGCATGTGTGTAAAACTACACCAGTTAGTGCATTTACATGCATTCAATCTGAGGTGTGTATTTTCATGTAAAAAACTGCTTTCAAGATGTGAAAAGGATAAAAAAANCTGTGTTCCTCTAAACATTTTTTATTACTGGATTATTATTTTTATTTCTTATATAAAAATGATAGAGTTTATAAGCAGTGTCTTAAATAGGTTAAACAAGAGTCTTGAGCGTTGGAAAAAGAGTAAAACCTATAAGATTTTTGTTTTACTTATAAAATGCTTAAACTGCAAGCAACGTAAAAAATGTGAGTGAACTAAGACCTCATTAAAAATCTAGCCCGTTTTACCCGTCTCAACTGTAGTGAATAACAAATCTTACATGTTTGTTTTTTTTCTATAGTGCCGTAGGTAGTAGTTAATATGGGGAAAAATCTGCGGTTTTCAAAAAACGTTTTTTGAAAACCGCAGATTTTTCCCCATAGTTAACTACTTTTAGAATATTCCACAATTGTTAAAATATTGGATAAGTGGCAGTAATTTTCTGTTTTTCCTTTTTTAAATGTAATTTAATTACATGACATCATTATCATGTTACTTCTGCCCCTTTGATTTTGAATTTGAAATCCGCCCTGTTTTATACTGTTGTGCTGCGCCATTGAACCGTTTTGTCGCCCGGCAGTATTTACCTTTATGAGACAATCTACAACAGTTGGACAAGGCTTCATCATCACTATATTATGTAAGAATTTTGTTGTTTGGCGGAAAAGGTTATTTATTTGCGTTGATAAAATGAGAAGTCTCATTGATATTCGTATAGAAGGCAGCATTTTCTGCCATTTCCTATTTCTCATCTTTTCCAATTGTACCGATTTTTTTTTCTCTGATTGTCCAACCAACTTTTTGTCCTTTCTTCTTTTTGTTTTTTTAACTGATTAACTTGTTCTCGTCTTTAAAAACTCGAACTAATCAATCAATCAAAAGTGTTGTGTTTCAATGATATATTTTTAAATGCAAAAAATTTGATAGCAACAGAAAAAACTGTATTGACAGAAAATTTTCTTATAACCCAAATTCACTTAAATTTAAAAATCTGATGTCTTGTACTAAAAGGTCCACTCTAAAAAGATTATGCTCATTTATAAGAACCATTAATTCCACTCTGGCTGTTTCCTAGGCTCAACAAACACACTCTTCCGTTTGTATATATTGTAAATAGTATCTATTTCTTATTGTCTTTTATTGTCATTGTTAATGTTGTTATTGTGTGTCTGTATACCATTGTACTGCAAAGGTTTATCAGAATAAAGATATATAAAATGAATTCAATGACTAGAGAGTAAAATTATTTATCTCTTTGGTACAAAACTGAAATACTGAAAGAAATGAGATTCCAAACATATTTGAATATGTGCTTCTAACCCACTCAAAACAACCTCAAAATGTATGCTGGAAAGAAATTATTAAATCTAATTTTTCCCGTTATGCAACACGATTTTCCCAATTTCTTCAATTTCTTCAAAAGCATCAATGTAGTTATACTGGAAGCATAAATTTGAATGTAAGAAAAACACGGTCAAATGGCTGCCAACGCAATGTCTTTATCTCTGCATGTTTTTTTAATACGTTGATATGGTAATAATGAAATACTCCTTCTTAAACTGTACGTGTGTGTCTTTGATATTTTTGTTTGGTTTTATGACATCCCACTTCCACCAATTTCTGATTTTTCATTGTTTTAACAGAAATAATAATACATTACAAATTGATATTTTGTTACATAGTAATTTGTCGATGGTTTACATAAAGGCGGAGCAAAAGTTCAATAATTCATGTTATTTTTCTGGAAAAAGATCGCGCCTACGGATGTAGATATTGCTTAAAATTGGCAGCTACGACTTGAGCGGTCTTTAAGGACTGAGTGCAAGAAATCAGACAGAGGATAAACCGGCAAAGGTAAGGTGTGTTTTTTAGATCAATGATAGGGTGTCAGGTTTTTTTTCTATCTACTTGCATTCTTATTCCTATAAATGTTAAATTTTACTCATTTATTTACATAAAAAAAGAAAAAAAATAATAATGTGAAATATAATAACTTACACTTTTTCGTCTTTTTACTGTATAGAATTTTATTAATTATCTTTGTACAATTACAATGTATGTATTTTCATTGTCAACCATCTCTTTAATAAAATAGTAGAAAATGTGGCAATTATACCGTCTTTATAATTTATGGAAATTGATATTTTATATATGACTCCCAAATAAGAAGATTTTAAAAAAATAAATAAATAAATAAAAATAAAGATAAAAGGTAATGTAATTATTCCTTGAAAACGAGATTTCATTTGATTTTTTTGTTTGTTTTGGTGTCTTCTTCTTGTAAACTTTTGGTAGTATGTCAAAAGATTTTGTGTAGCTCTTGTCGTTTCTTAGCTAGTGGTCAAAGGGGCTTAAATTGCAATTTTCAAAATATGCAACATCTTTTACTTTTTTATTGGATTTTAATGGAGTTCCTTTCTTATTATCCTCTTATCGTATAGTTAAAGTAGTATGTTGCCTAATTTGGCATATCTCTTACCATTTCCAATATATATAAAGAATTAGAAGGGCTAATTTTAATTTTCCTTAGTTTGTATGCAGCTAATTACTGGGTCAAGCTGTTTATTGTGTCCATTTAATTTTTACTGTGTCCTCATTCAGTGTTTGGCATGTTGCGGTCATATCATGCTGCACTCGGCGTAGCCCTTTATTGAGAGTATGGTAGCATCCCCATCCGATATAACCGTTATTTGTATTACCTCAATGGTCTTATACACCGAACTGAAAAATGTTAGAGATATGAAAATTCTGCATTCTAATTATCAAATAGTTCATGACATATGGCAGTTTATGGACCGAGTGGTCACCCCAACTAAAGTATATGGACCAAAGCGAAGCCGAGGTCCATATAGTATTTTTAAGGTGACCACAAGGTCCATAAACTGCCATTTGGCCCGAATTGACATGAACTATTTGATATATTATACTTTAATTCCAGAAAGGTACACCAGTTTCATTCCTATTTCCTTCTATTATTTCACTCAAAACTGTCAAGGTTAAAATATTTTCTTAGATTGGATTAATTAATTACTTGTGATAATTCTTTCAAAATACAACAAGACTGTACAATTATTTTTTTTAATACACAATTATATAGGCAATAATACATGGCAAAATCCGTATCACATGTCGTATCATCCCGAGTTACCAATATCAGGGAATAAAGGAAAAAGGTTTGCTAGATTTTTTTAAAATTGACACCAAAATTCACGCCAAACAAATTTTTTTCACCTCCCCCAAAAAAAATTTACCCCCAATTTTTTTACCCCCACTTTCATTAAAAAAAAATAAGTCGAATTAAAAACAATTTTTTTGGGGGAAAAAGGGTATGATACAGGTCTAGCCATGCGATAAAGGGTATGTGATAAAGGGTAAGCCATGCGATAAAGGGTATGCGATAAAGGGTATGCGATTAAGGTTATGACGTCATAGTGTGAATACGGAATGAAAGTCATATACTGTATCACATATTCAAAACGTCTGTATTTATTACTAAACATATGATAAAGCCTATTAATGAGGTCAATTCAAAAATTTATTGACATGAGAAAGGTATATTGACCGAGGACGTCGCCAATATACCTTTCTCATGTCAATAAATTTCTCCATTGACCGAATTTAATAGGCTATAATAGTTTTATTATTATTTTCCAAATCTTAGGATTTTTATTGCTCAATTTTATATGATGTTTGTTGAATTGATTTTTTTGCATCGGTATTTTCTATGTGATTTATGGAACTAGTTATACACTATTTTGTAGATTGGAAATGAACACACCAATTATGTTTAAGAAACTTTACATTGTAATGAAAAAACTTTTAGTGATCTATTTTTAGTACGAGGTCAATACGTGAAGTCAATTCGTCTTTTGTCCTTTATTTAATGATAAAACTGATCTATTTTTAGCAGAGGTCAATACGTAAAGTCAATTCTTAAATTTATTGACTACTCTAAGAAATCTACAAGATTATGTAACCACAATTGAACTAATAACTGGAGTCTAAAAATATAAGAAAATAATAATTAAAATTAAACACCTTAATTAACACTATAATCTGAAATACCTCATTACAATTCAGAAAAAAAATAATTGTGACGTCACAATATATTATATGAACATGGCTGCCGGTCCATATTATATGGACCTGGCTGCCGGTCCGTATACTGTTATATGTGACTGACAATTTTAATAAAGCCAAATATGACAAACACAATGGAAAAGTATAATATTGACAGTTTTGTTGGGAATTTGTATGAAATTGTGTGAAATTCGTTTTACAAATAGTCACCGTCACAAAATTGGATCGAATTAACCCTACCAGTTGCTGCTGTTTGCTAGTTCCGGTTCCAAATCTTTTTTCTTTCATTTGAGTGTTTGTAGTGGGGTTCTCGTGGAGGGGGGGGGTGGGTGGTTGTGGCTTGTAGTTGAAATATTCAGTCATTGTAGGTGTCTCCTGTTGTCTTTTTTATTTTTAATTCAACAAATAGTGAGATGGATTGTTGCGATTGAAAGGTTTCGTTTAACACCGCTTCCAACAAAAAGTCCTACTTCTTTGTTGCAATATCGTATTATTTATTTTAGCTATAATCTTATTGCATAGGCTACAATAAAGCAAACGTAAAGCCAAAACTAGATTAGTACAGAGCTAAGAAGGTACTTTTTATATTTGTTTATCTAATGATCAACAACTTGATTGCTGAGTAGAAAATAACTAGCCCTTGCAGTAGTTAGTAAAGATAATCCAGTGGTAATTCAGTCAACAGCTCAATTGTTTTATTGACATATGTTTCTTAAATATTGAACTTGTAACGAAAAAAAAAACCATATATAGTTATATATGAAACAAATGGTGATATAATTAATCTTCTTATCACAGAAAAATATCCAATTTTTCAAAATTTAAATTTTGGGAACAGAAAAGTCTCGTCTTTGTCATTCCAACTTAAAATAAAATATGTTCACGAGCTAAACGGATTAAACTGACGATAAACTAGTCTACAGGGAGTCCAAAATGTATAAAATTTACCAGCAGTAATGGTTTCACAGACAAGGTTAATCCAATACAGATATATAATGATATTTTATCAGCAGTGACTTTTATTGCTTCAAATGTCTTCGGCAATTAAAACATCAAAACAGATGACAGTAATTGATTCTTTAACAGATCTTCACGTCAAGTAAACTGTTACAAGCGCCACTCGTTAGTGCAATACACAAGACGTGGGGTATATATACTACGCAACAAAAGAAACAACGGCAGAAGAATACCTATGGAACAAAGGAAGTGATGATTACAAAAATCGAAGTCCAAAGACATGGCAAAAACGGCAACAGAGAAAACAAAGACAAAACAAGGACGTGAGACAGCCATGAAATGATACACATTTAGCTTTGAACATATCTTTTACGTTTTTATTTTAGTGTATTAATGTATTCAATGGCAAAACGCGTTTGTTTATTCCATTTTTAGATCAATTCCGAAACAGTTGCGATGAAAATTCTGAATAGTAAGTTTTCGCAAAATGATCGAGTTTGCCGTTAACTGATGGGTGGGGTGATTTAAATTGTCTGATGTCAATAATAGGGACACTTTATCATGTTAACAATTTGCCATCTTAAAAAATGGAAAACAATGTCTCATTTCGATGAACCGTTCAATCCAAAATCAACATGGACAATGACTCGTCGATCTTGATTTTTGCCCTCGCAATTCCTTGATATGAAAACAGAACATTAAACGAAAGACTATTGATTAAACCAAAACAAACGTGCTCATTAAATGATAAATCACGTGGCAGCAGGTCCCGTGAGACGCTGCAACGTCAAAATCGCATAACACGAGTTTTATCCTTATGAGAACGGTAGTTGAAAACGGAAAATAGGCCTTAGGAAATCATGTTCGACATGGAAACAGAGGTTTGAAGTCGGTCGGTTCGAAAATGTGATGGTTTGTTAAAAAGAAAATGTGGACATATTCACTATTTACGTAAACAGAAATTCCGGATAATGCGGACCTTGACCGTGACAGGAAATAGTTCAGAAATTGTAAGACACATTTTTAGGCATAATATTATTTCTTTCCTGTAAAAAAAAACACATTTTCTGCTAAAAAGCAAAATATTATTTTTATAAAATCTGTGTATCGTTTCTTTTGTTGAGTAGTATATAAGAAAAGAGGGGAATGTAGTGGGCTGAAATACTAATCTGTATCTTTCCTAAAGAAATTTTGTGCTGCCTCCGCGACATTTTGAAATTATTTGAGCGTTCTGTATTGTTTCATTTTGGATACCGAGAATACAATATTTACTGCACATATAATTCCAATAGTACAATACATTTCAACATTTTAAGGTTGTGACGTTATGTTAGAACCCAGAAATAATATATACACAAAACAAACCACTGTTATCCCTTCCTCTGACATAAAGACACCACTGTCATCATAGCATATCATTTGGTGTAGATGGAGTATGATATTAAATTGTCCATTTATTTTGTGAAATACGCAGGTACTCAAAGTTTTAGCATCGAAAACAAGATACCAAAGTTACCGAATGTCGAATGTTTGTTGCAGAAAAAATAATGATCTGGTAAAAATATTTGAACATTACAACAATTTTGAACAAATATCTTTTATGTTGTTACGAAAAAAAAGATTCAGGGAAATATGACAGCATACCTAAAAAGAAATCTCTGCACCATTTGTTAACATTCTTCATCTTTCATAATATATAAGCTTTAACGAAAATAAACATAAAGGTTTTCAGAGGTTATAATATTTGAAACATCATTGAAAAAAATTTTAGAATTTTACAAAACTTGCTGAATTCTTAGGAGACCACCATTTGATTTTCAGGGGGATTTTGCCTCGAAAAATTATTTATTTTCATGAAAATCTCGAACAAACTTATTTTCACCAAGTGTCACATCAAAATATTTATTTGCATTTGCAACAAAAAAATTATTCTTCAAATCAAAATTATTTATTTTCTTGACAAGTAGAATGAGAAAATTCATTTTCACTGACACTAGGAATAAATTACTTATCTACAAAATCGTCCATGCCCCTCCCCCTCAAAATAAAATGATCGTTCCCTTACGGGTCTTCTCGTATATATGCTATCAGGAAAAGTGTATCCTTATGTTCAAAAAGACTTCATATACGAGTTTAAAACGTATTCATTTTGCATATATATATTGCAAATAGGATCAGAAACAAACTATAAAAAACTTATGAACTCTTCTACTATATAACAAATAAATTATAATATTTAATACATTATGATTTTAGAGCATTCGTCTATGACAAATTTCATATAATAGTAAGAATTAAATTAGATTTACAAAATATGTTTTAATGTGGTATTGTGAGATGCGTGTGGTTTGCTATCCGCTACATACATTTATGACGTTATATATTTTAACTTTGTAGTAAGGAATCTTCTTGATCTTTGTATGTATTAAATCACAAGTGTGAAAACGTTTACATTTTGTTCATCAGTTAATACCGAGGAACCTTTTATCAAAAGATCCGTAGATCCACATAAATATCTTCAGCTGAGATTCTCGTTTAAAATGGTCTGTAGATTTTGATATTGCTGGCAAATAAAGAAAGAAGTTCCTTACAAATAACTAAATACCGAAGTTACTGTGAATTTTGACTCTGCATATGCGCATTTCGACAACTCACATGTCTCTTCAGTGCAGATAAAATCTAAACGCTTGGAACACCATAAAGGCAAAATTGTTTAAAAACTGACAGAGAACAAATTACCAAATATGATCTAAATAGAAAGTCAAAATCAGCTAAGGACAGAGCTTTGCATGAGGGAGATACTCCTTAGTTTCAACAAAATTTACTAAAATTAGATATTGTAAGTTTTCAAATAGAATCGGCTTTCGGGTCAGCACCGAACCACTGACTACTGGGCTGGTGGATACCCTCGGGGACTAACAGTCCACAACTGACTCCAAAGCAACAAGATGGATCTGTTATAATGTTAAATTTAGACATGTTGCCGGTTCATATACCACTTTTGTTTGTGAACCAAAATTTGCGCATAACTCTTATATATGATAATGTTTTTTTTAAATATAACTTTTGACATAGACAAGGTACATCCTCAAAAAATATTTTATTATTTAGGTTTAAATCCGGAGAATTCAAGTTGAGCCAATATACTATTTATTCTCAATTATGGTCTAGAAAGACTTGTGAGTTAATAGTACTGTATGAAAATAGTCATTTAGGGAGTGCAGGTCCGAAGAATATATACAATAATACATATATTATTCATCCGAAATATGTGACAACTCTACCTATATACCTAAGTAGCAGTAACATTTCTTTGTCTTCTTTATCTAGAAATGTTATTACTCATTTGTATACAAGTACTATTGTCAAAATTATCTGTATTGCTCTTACAAACAGGTCAAATTTTCCTATAAAGTACAAACGATAAGACAATAATAGGACAAATTCATTGTTGTCAAAGTTTCTTGATAAAAATGTTGTTTTTCTTATAGAAAGTGTCTAGAATAAAATGTTGTTTTTCTAATAGAAAGTTTCTAGATAAAATTGTCGTTTTTGTAATAGAGGTGCATGTCCCGAGAATATGAGGTAGAGACCCATTACATCTGATTTACTTGGGAGTAATAAATAATCATTTCGTGTTATTTTCAGCAATAAATGTTTCAATTAATGACCAAATAAAGTCAAAGATGCCATGCGATCAACTATTTATAGAAACTTATTTTATTTGTTAAAATTCTAATTGTCACTTACATGTATCAGTACAAACTGTATGGATAAAATGATCTTACTTAAATCATGGGTTTGATTTAATTGCCAAAACCTGCAAATTTCACTGATAGAAAATAACGCACCTATGCAAATACCGAAATATTTGACAACACAATTTTTAGTGCTGTGCAACTAAGCTGTCATCTATATCATGACATTCATTGATGTAAAAGTGTTAATTGTTTAGAAAGAAAAATCTTCAGTTTAATTATCCCAAAAAGATAAAGTGGAAGGGGATAAAGTCTTGTATGAGGACAATTTTAATGGCCTTTCTGTAAAGAATCTGCACATTTTTGAGACAAAAGATAAAACTATTATACAAATAATATAATTATTTCAAACATTATATTATATTATCTTTTTCAAAAAATAATCCGGCAGCAACTAAATGACAAAGAAAACGCGTGATTTCTTTTTTTAGTCCTCGGAAAAAAAAGAAAGAAAAAAACCTTAAAGATCTTCTAGGCATTCAATGCTCGATTAATCATATTCAAATTGATAGTAATGTCCTTTCGAAACTAAAACATCAATTATCCCTGATAAGATATTCACATTAATATTTAACATGCAATATTATTACTATGTCAATCATAAAAAACAGATAATTTCATTTTGTTTTACTACTATCACAGTAGTATGAGTTCTCCATTAACATTGTTATAGCAGAAAATTAATTTATAACTTTATTTTTTCCGTTTAGAATGATTATAATTGCTGCCGTTATGAAAAGTTTCCACGAGAACGTCATGAAATGCAGTGACTTCACTTTTATTTTTTGTTCGTTGTACTACACATCATGGCATTAAATTTTGTTAATACGCCATCACTTACTTTACATATAGAGGCCTGACGTTTTTGAGTGTTTAAAGGTGTATTAACTCCTCCAAATTGTTTATATCATGATAACCAATATATGTATCTTCTATTTTATTGCAGAAAGTCAAACCGAATACAAAACAAATTGAACTAACACAACGCTTACCATTCTTATCTTTATTAGAAACACGAATTATTAGCTGACCTTTTACAAAGTCCAAGGAAACGTAGGTTAGCGATATTTCAGACATATAAATATTATATTTTAATATACTGTTTATTGTTACAATGTCTATCATGTTTCAGGTTAATTACCATTTCTGTCATAAACTTGTGATGTTGCCTCACTTCAGTGTACCAGACTAGAACTAGTTTTATAGGGCCTGTATATTTTAATTCATGTTTACCTTTAACCCATAACCCTTCTCCAGAATAAACCGTACCCACTGTACTTATCACGTCGTACTAATCATGATCTGATTTTACACGACCCAACAAACTTATAGGTTTCAACTATGCTTTATTCTACTTTGAACACTACATGAAATAGTTGTTTATAATTGTCACTCTACTTTAAACACTACAAAGAAAATAAAAATGGAAAGACTCTAAAGTATGGGCAAAGAAGATCCTCGATCTAATGTACTGTATAATGATATAATGTGACCTTATAAATAAAGACAGCTTCCTTACTCCAAATACATGATGTATAGGGGCTCAAACTCAATTCAGATGACGTAGGGCAATGACGATGACGTATTTTATACCAGAGGTTCACAGCTCATCTGATGGCTATTGGTCAAATCCGCGGGGTTAAAAGATTAATCTGAGGTGACAGCCAATATTGGTAGTAATATCTTTCATCTGGTAGATTACTGTCGTGTAATATGCCAAGTTAATATCAGTTTGGATGTATGAAACGGTTGTGAGTTCCGTATTAAGCTGTTCCCCGGTAGCAGCAATTTTTTTATTTCTTATTCGTGCAAATATATCAAATTTGTTCGACGACCATCAAGTTACCATGCCTCATTAATATTAATTATATATAAAATCGGTTTTCAAGAATTAGCAATTTACAACATTTTCCCATAGAATCCAATGCCAAACTATGATTTGTAGTGGATTTATTATTGCTACTAAAATCTTACAATCATTTAATTACCATCATGTTACCATGCCTAATACGGGACTTTCGAGATTGGAACTCTCGTGTAAGTGAAGACGGAAACGATCGCCTCGGATACCAGTTAGAAGGAATACTATATTTCTAAACCTGTATGAAATAAATATATACCACATAAAAACAAATTATTTATGAAATTGAAGTGAATATATAATTTTTCCTATCTGACAATTCTTTAACTAAATTTAAAAAAAACAACGGCAGTAGAATACCGAAGGAACAAAGGAGTGAAATCTACAAAAATCGAAGTCCAAAGACAGGGCCAAAACGAGAACACAGAAAACAATGACGGCAGACACAAAAAAATAAAACAATGACGCCAGACAGACACAAAGCACAGAAACAGAAACCACAACATTCAAAACAAAGGCACGCACAGTGTGAACTCCAGTGAAACTGAGAGTGACATCAGGTGCTCCGGAAGGGTAAGCATGTCCTGCTCTGTTAACAGCATCCGTAATACGAGTTTAATTGACGAAAAGAAATTACCTGAAGCGCTGACTCGGTTTTCAAGAATTAACTATTTACACATTTTCCTTTAAGGTCCTATGTAAGCAATATTTGCCAGAGGCAGCCATTTTGGATTTGTTAACGGTACAAATATATAGAATTTAGTAAAGACAATCATGTCATCACGCCTAATTTATATCAACCTGGTGTATTAAACGCTTTTCAAGAATTAACAATTTACAACCTTTTCATATAGGATCCTATTTTAGACTATGACTCCCAGCGGTGGCCATTTTGGATGAGATGTGAACATGCCAGACATATATAGCAATGTAGTTCTCAATAATATCATTTATTTTTTATATGCCCGCAATATCAAATTCAAATGACCATTTATTATGACAATCTCAGCTCGTTACCTGAAGATATTTGTGTGGATCTAGATGTTCCTCGGTATTATCTGATGAACAAAATGTAGATGTTTTTAAACATTCATGTGAAAAAAGATTATAACACAGTTAAAATATATTATCTCACAAAAATATGTCGCAGACAGCAAACCACACATCACACCATACCATATCAAAATATATGTTGTAAATTTAATTCTTCTACAATAAACTATTTGGAATATGTTATAGCTGCATGTTCTGAAATTATAGGTATTAATAGTGTAGTTTATATGGTATATATGGGAGAAGACTTCATAAGTTTGTTATAACTCGTGTCTGAAAAATATTTACAATATTTATGTAAAATAAATACTATACGTTCAATTTAAAACTTAAACTAAAAACTATTTGCAAAAACTCCAAGACGGATTTTCTTAAAAAATGCAGGGCATGTAGCTCTTGCCATGCTTCTAGGTTATATAAAAAAACATTGGTTGTAACAAAATAAATGATGCAAGGAGATCAAGTGTGATGAAGCATCCTATAAAAGCATAGAGGATTTAGTTCTTGTTGACAAGAAATGGATATTTACAAGTCAGTGATACTTCAAAAAGGCAAAGAATTTTTGTTTTTGTAATTTTTTTTGTTTTTTGTTTTCGTATGAACCGAAAACTAAAGATAAAAAATTTGGCCATCTGTAAAACCAAAGATAGAAAATATGGTCATTTGCAAAACCAAACCAAAGATAGAAAATTTATCCATCTGCAAAATGTGGCCATCTGCAAAACTAAAGATAGAAAATATGGCCATCTGCAAAGTAAAGATAAAAAATATGGCCATTAATTTTTGCAAAACTAAAGATGATTACGTGGCCATCTTCAAAACTACAGTTCATTGTAACTCCAACGTTTTTTTTGTTTCACTACAGTTATCCATTAGTTTTTTCGTTCTATTAAATATTAATAACTTATATATGTACGAAACTCCCTTTGTTGTAATGATATAACAAAAACACAGTAAGTAATAAGTGATCTATAATTTGTTAACTTTATACCCAGGGACAACTAATAACTATTTAGTAATACATTAGCTGGAATAACCCCGTTGACACTTGTTTTCAAAAATACCCACTTTTCTTAGATTATCCCCAAAACACTCCTCTATGGTACTGCATGAATATACACTACAACTGGTATATATTTTTGCAAAGCAAAATGCTATGTAATGTCACGTTATGTCTCGATAGCTCTCTGTTAGGTTGATTTATTGATATTTTAAAAGATTTTTTTTTCTACAGAACCATATGTAAGAATTTCCAAATCAGAATGATTTGTAAATAATTTCAGCAACGAGTGAACCTCAACTCCAGAACAACTGGCATATTATAAATAAGTTTTAGTTTACTGTAGTTACTTGTTTATTTGTTTCCTACATATGGTAATTTAGTCTTACTGTCGATGAAACACATCAATGTTGAATTTTATGAATGAACGAAATATAATAGTTAAGGCCTGAAACAAGAATCGAATCGATATTTGAGTATTTTGTACTCCATTCCCTTATAAATAATGGGACAATATGATAAAACTGAACAACTAACTACTAGTTGAATTGATAATTGGTATCCCACTAGAGACAAAAAACAAAATTAGAAAAAAAAACAAAACAAAACAAAACAAAAACAAAAAACAAAACAAAACAAAAAACAAAACAAAAAAAACATAACAAAACAAAACAATACAAAACACGACAAGACAAAAAAAATTAAAAAAAAATAAAAAAAAAAACAAGAAAAAAAAGAAGATGAAATCCAAAAATACAATACATACCATAATGTATTTTTCGTGATATCAATATCAGAAGAGACATATTTTGGTACATCCAAATTTGGACTTACCAACGCCAACTACGGAAAAAACCGGAATTTTCATGAACACATGAGAGTATGGGGTACCTTTTTGTTAATTAAGGGTAAAAATTACAGCCATACGACGTTCACTAACGGCACTCTTTTTAAGACATTTTTGCCTTTTAACGAATGTCGCTAATGTTTGGCGATTAACGGTAAAGATTTGATGAATTTACGATAACAGAAAAATGCCGTTTCACGGTCAACATTAAAAAGGATTCCTACCATCTTTCATTGGCAGCTTTATGATACACGATCTGTATTACATTTTCTAAATATCGTGACTAGCAGTTTTCTGTATTTAGTTTTAAATTTTGGACCTTCATTTTGTAAAGTTTGAAAATTTGCAAAAATTTAACGAACTGGGTAACATTAAAAGGAGGGAAAAGTGAAATAACAGTGTGACATTTACCGGATGGAAAGTGACCTTAACTGGAGTGAAAAGTGAACAGTGCAACATTAACCTGAGGGAAAGGCGAAATGACAGTGTGACATTAACCTGAGGAAAAAGTGAAATAACAGTGTGACATTAACCTGAGGGAAAAGTTAAATAACCAGTGTGACATTAACCGGAAGGAAAAGTTAAATAACAGTGTGACATTAACCTGAGGTAAAAGTTAAATAAGAGTGTGACATTTACTGGAGGGAAAGAAGATATAACAGTTTGACATTAACCTGAGTAAGAAGTTAAGTAACAGTGTGACATTTACTGGAGGGAGAGGAGAAATTACAATGTATCATTAACCTGAGGGAAAGGTGAAATAACTGTGTGACATTAACCGTAGGGAAAGGTGAAAAACAGTGTGACATTAACAGGACGGAAAAGTGAAATAACAGTGTGGCATTAACCTGAGGGAAAAGTTAAATAACAGTGTCATTAACCTGAGGGAAGGGTGAAATAACAGTGTGACATAAACCTGAGTGAAAAGTTAGATAATAGTGTGACATTTAACCGGAGGGAAAAGTTAAATAACAGTGTGACATAAACCTGAGGGAAAAGTGAAATAATAGTGCGACATTAGCCTGAGTGAAAAGGTAGATAACAGTGTGACATTAACTGGAGGGAAAAGTTAAAAAACAGTGCGACATCATCAGAGGAAAGGTTGGGTAACAGTGTGATATTAACTGGAGGGAAAGGTGGAATAACAGTGCGACATTGACCTGAGTGAGAAGTTAAATAACAGTGCCACATTAACCGGAGGAAAAGATGAGATAACAGTGTAACATTAACCGGAGGAAAAGGTGAAATAACAGTTTGGCATTAACCGGAGCGGAAACTTAAATAACAGTGTGACATTAACCCGAGGGAAAGGTGAAATAACAGTGTGACATTAACTGGAGGGAAAAGTTAATTAACAGTGTGACATTAACCTGAGAGAAAGGTGAAATAACAGTGTGACATTAACCGGAGGGAAAGGTGAAATAACAGGGTAACATTAACCTGAGGGAAAGGTGAAATAACAGTGTGACATTAACCAGAGGGAAAAATTAATTAACAGTGTGACATTAACCTGAGAGAAAGGTGAAATAACAGTGTGACATTAAGCGGAAGGAAAGTGAAATAACAGTGTGACATTAACCGGAGGGAAAGATGAAATAACAGTGTGACATTACCCGGAGGGAAAAGTTAAATAACAGTGGGACATTAACCTGAGGGAAGGGTGAAATAACATTGTTAAATTAACCAGAGGGAATGTGACATTAACCGGAGGGAAAAGTGAAATAACAGTTTGGCATTAACCGGAGGGGAAAGTTAAATAATAGTATGACATTAACCTGAGAGAAAGGTGAAATAACAGTTTGACATTAATTTTAGGGAAAAGTGTGACATTAACCGGAGGGAAAGGTGAAATAACAGTGTGACATTAACCGGAGGGAAAAGTGTGTGACATGAACCGGAAGGAAAGGTGAAATAACAGTGTGACATTAACCGGAGGCTAAGTACGCATATGCAGAAAATAAATTCACAGTAACTTCGGCATTGAGTATTTGTTCTCTATCGGCTTTTTAACATATTTGATCTTATGGTCATCCAAACGTTTAGATTTTATCTGCACTGAAGAGACAGAAGTTGTCAAAATGTGTATATGCAGAAAATAAATTCACAGTAACTTCGGTATTTAGCTATTTGTTATTACTGGGTCGATGCCTCTGCTGGTGGACTGTTCGTCCCCGAAGGTATTTTCCAGCCCAGTAGTCAGTACTTCGGTGCTGACCCGAAAGCCGATTTTATTTCGAACCTTGCAATATCTAAATTTTTGCAAATTTTGTTGAAAACTAAGGAGTATCTCCCTCATGCAAAGCTCTGTCCTTAGCTGATTTTGGCTTAACATTTATATCATATATTGGGTAATTGTCGGCTTTTTAACATATTTGATTTTCTGGTCTTCCAAACGTTTAGATTTTATCTGCACTAAAGAGACATTAGTTGTCGAAATGCGGATATGCAGAAAATAAATTCACAGTAATTTCGGTATTTACTAGTAGTTATTTGTCTCATTTTCTTTTTAGTTTGTTTTCAATTAGGCAAAGATTAACAAATCGAGGTGATATATACAGATGACTATCTGTTAGACACTCTTTTCCGTTTTTTCGTTTCAAATTGGCAAAGGTCATACAAACCGGAGACAGTAGGACATTCTTTTTGCAACAGCTACTTAACACTGAGGACTATTGTTTGGACTTAGATAATGACATTAACCTGAGGGAAAGGTGTTTGGTTAAGTTGATGAATCCTTGTGTTAAATGCTAGAATATTTTAGAATATTCTGTTTACTTACCACATGTAATTTTTTAAGGGAGTACGAGTGTCAGAAATTTTGTAATTAGAATTAAAATTCTGACATTTTGTTTTGTAGAGCACTGATAATGGAACAACTTGAGCAAAAAAAAAACAAAAAAAAAAAAACCAAAAAAAAATGAAAATCCATGTTGGAATTTTAGAGATATAAGACATCAAAATTTTGGCGTCAAACAGTTCTCTCTAGAGTTTTCCTAGAATTTCTATAAGCAGTTTATATTCCATAAAATATATGAAAATATAATTGCAAGTTGATAATTTTTTTTTACATTGTCTTTTATGCATTTAAAAGTGACCTATGACCAGGAAAATATGACCCATGTGCAAAAATATTTTACATTGTTTGAATGGATGAAACCCAAGGATATCGAATGAAAATATGAAGCTCGAATTCCCTTAGACTATCGTAAATCACTATTCGCCAGTTACTTCGGTATTAAGTTATTTGTTACCATTGGGTCGATGCCACTGGTGGACTGTTAGTCTCCGGGGGTATTCACAAGTAGTCAGGCTACATCCTTCGCTGAGTTTGGCTTTCAGTTAAGATCGTATTGTTTAGTCTTTCAGTTTTAAATATCTTCTGAGTTATGGCCTTCCAAATATTTGGATTTTATCTGCATTGAAGAGACACAAGTTGTCGAAATTGCAATATGCAGAAAATAAATTTTCAGTTACTTCGGTATTTAGTTATTTGAAACTCTTAATTAAGGAGTTCGCAGATATACATACTATTCAGCTTAACTATTAATCGCTATGCTAGCAAAGTGGAATGAAATAAAGGTTGTACTCAACTTCAAACCACCTTATAATAAAGTAAAACAAACGTCAGACTGTGACCAGCCAATACATCTCAGCTGTTTATTTACTTGTTCAAATACGTGTTATTTGAAACCGTCGTTTATATACAGATGTTCTTCGAGTAAAATTGTTACCTTTACAAATTAATATCTAAGGTAAATCGTTCTAACATATATCTAAATGTATCAAAACTAGAAACTGTAATCACAACGTCTCTAGACAATGGCCTATTTAAAACTAGACACGCATATTAACGTATGGACATATTTATTAATTACGACGGTGACATCGCCAATCATATAATAACGATACACCACGTCCGTCAATACAACATCAATTCTTTTCAGAAAAGAAAAATAAATATGTAATCAGTACTTTAACTGTCATTAATTTGAAATTTGATGAAAAAAAAATACAGTTTCAGGTAGAGTCTTACAGAACAGAACAGAACAGAATTTATTTGGTTTAAAATCCAAATATACATAGGATACAAAACATCATAAACAAGAAAAAACTTATTATTGCATAAAACATAGTCCTGTAAATGTCCAACACTATTTATGGAAAAAAAAAACTGCTAAAACATTTCATACATAATAATACATCAGATTGTATAATGTAATGGTGAGTAAGGTGGTACCAGACAACGAAGTCACACTAAGAAGGATCATATATATGTAATTTAATTTTAGGAAATGTGTCTCTTTCACAATACATTTCATTTACGCCTTCCACTATTACTTTTAGAATATCAACTTCTTACAAGATAGATACATATTTTTCTGTCTATTAAATTGAAAAAATGTGGCTATTTGAATTTCTCTTTATTCAGTACCAGTGGCGGATCCAGACTTTTTGCTTAAGGGAAGGGGGCATAATTTTTCCAAAAGGTTGGCCCGGAACCCATCTTTTTTTTAAAAACCCTTAAGAATTTTAAATATCGTCCAACCTAAGGGGGGGCGGACCCCCCTCTAAATCCGCCACTGACTACACAGGGAAAGACGTCGGAGAGAATCCTGCAAATACTTAGTCTTAATATGTAAATTTTTTGAATACTTTTGAATTCACTTAAGACCATACAGATACAGTAAAATAATATAAAACTACTTTGCAGTAAATCCGTTGTTCTTGTTTTACTTCTACATTTTCGCCTTGTATTTAATTGGAGAATTGCATGTATTAATTGCCAGTAGATAGAATAAATATTTAATGAAACTGACAACACATTTGTTGATTTCTAGAGTCAACAATGAGGGACGAAATGTCATTTGTTATCAATTTTCCTAATATTTTCGTGGTTAGATGTCCCAGTGGTACAGAGTATGCTAACTAGGAGCATTTTCTGGTCAATGAGAGTAAGAAATTAATTCTGTTTTGTTTATTGATGACGTGACGGCAAATTGTAAAGTCAAATGTAATGACTGGCTTTCATTATGTCGGCCATTATTCAAATTAAGTCTCAAATTAATTGATATAACCGGTACTAAGGTACTATTATGAATGTTATTATACACATTGTTCACATGATAACAAGTCATATTGCAGCCTACATATTAAAAATGAGGAATTGTTAAATAAATACCAAAATTTATATAAATTATTTTTTCTTTATGCAAATTCATGTACAATTTGTTTAAAAAACAAACCCAATTTTTTATATTTCATGCAAAAAAACTATACCCGAATTTTTTGCACATCCCCGTACACCTAAATGATGGAAGTTACCCTCCCGGGGGATGAGAGTGTGACAATCGTTGTACTAAATGTATTTTTATGTGATTTTTATACCCGAAAAAGTTAAATATCTAACCATTACTATGCACAATTTACAGTCAGGGTGTTTCTAAAATGGCCGATGAATTAGACGCCTGCCTAATTTGCCTGTCTAGAAGGGAGATAATTTCATACATTGACTTTTCGGACTGCATACATCGCTCAAAAATATATTCCTAGGAATACCAGACTCTACAAAATATTACTACAGATACGTTACTTTTATGAAACGCAACAAAATACAAATATACCCAAGTTGTATGAAAAACAGTTTAGTTTGTTATGCTGTACACAAAAGGAGTAACCTCTAATCAGCAGCATTAGAATCAAAACTGGAAAAGTAGTAGAAAAAGAAGTACTCATTACCAAAAATATCGAAAAAGAAGGCCAAATCTAGTACCAAGGGCATCCACTAGTGCAATACACGGAATGAAACTTCAGTATTTTAAGTTTGACTACACGGCTGAAAGATACACTCGGGAACATCAGGTCCACCAGCAGTGGCATCGGTCAAATGGTTTACACTCGGGAACATCAGGTCCACCAGCAGTGGCATCGGTCAAATGGTTTACACTCGGGAACATCAGGTCCACCAGCAGTGGCATCGGTCAAATGGTTTACACTCGGGAACATCAGGTCCACCAGCAGTGGCATCGGTCAAATGGTTTACACTCGGGAACCTCAGGTCCACCAGCAGTGGCATCGGTCAAATGGTTTACACTCGGGAACATCAGGTCCACCAGCAGTGGCATCGGTCAAATGGTTTACACT
>MJUU01005019.1:37396-53459 GCA_002080025.1 Modiolus philippinarum
GGCAATAACCAAACACAAAAAAAATCAATAAACAAAACAGATATACTGCCAAAGATAATGAGAGGATTTTTTCAACTTATTTTGGAAACTTGCATAAGTGTGTCCGGCTATGGTTGGTTTGTTACTTTTTTCATGTTTTTGCCAGATTTATATATGAAAATTGCTTCAAACTTAAGTTAAAAGTCAAATGAATCATGTGATTGCAGTATACCCTGAAAAAAAATACTGTTTAACACAGATACCAACAGTTTCAGTTTGGTTAGTCAGATGGTTTCCATGGGAATTAAAACGGCAATTTTTTACTTTTCCTTATTCTTTTATACTACGACGTTGGAACCTAGAATGGCCTGCATCCGTGTGTCCACCTGCCCGTCCATATGTCACACTTTCTTGCAGTCACAACTTCTCAGCAACGACTACTCAGATTTTGTTCGTATTTNTAGTTATCATATGTACTAGATCATATTGCATCGCCATTTTGATGCGTCAAATTTTGTAGGAGTTACTGGATTTTTAATATTTCAACACTATTACGCAGTGGCATATCTTGTTGGTGCAAGTCCTCAGAAACCGCTAATCAGTTGAAACTTTACAGGATCATTTGTCACCGTATGAATTAAATTGTATAGCATGGCCATTATGAGTTTTTTTTTGAGTTATAGGACCTTTAATATTCACTATGGCAAATCATATTGACGCGATTCCTAAAATACATCTACACAGATTTCCTTCAAATTTTACTGGATTGTTAGTCACTATATGTACTAGACAATAGCAATTTATTTGTTTAATCGTTCATACCGAAATAATCCTTTTATTGTTGCAAAATTTTGTTTAAAACTAAGGAGTATCTCCCTCGTTCATAGCTCTGTCCTTAGCTGAATTTTGGCTTTTCTATTTAAATCCTTTCGGTTATTTGTTCTCTATCAGCTTTAACATGTTTTTGGTTAATTGACTTCCAAATATTTTGGTTTGATCTGCACTTATGAGACATAAGATGTCGAAATGCACATACGCAGAAAATAAATTAACAGTAACTTCGGTATTTTGTTATTTATTACATATAAATCAGATATAGTGAAAAAAAATATATGAAAAAGGGAGCTAATACAGTTAATGTGAAGAATTATTCAATATTTTGCAAAGTTCTCAATAAAACTTCACATAATGATAGAGTCAAAGTAAAACCTTGGAATAAGAAAAAATATGTTTTCTAATTTTGTTTTTCCTGACCAATTATTTTCGGAGATTCCTCCTGGCAATTATGCATAACTTTAAGCGAAGGTTATTCTTTCCAAATGATTCCAGCAATATTCATTGCCTAGATTAAAAGGCGAATCTCTGCCCAAATTCAAAAAGTGACTATGGATAGAAATGTTACCCCTTATCTTGGTCATATGTTTATGTATACGCAGGGCGGATTTTTGAAGTTTACACGAAAGAAAGAATGGCATCTAGAGTATCAATGTTGACTGCCTTGGAGTAATTCTGCTGTAGAGATTATCCTCACCTGGAATATTTCGAAGAACCAGAGATTTAGGATGTCACCAATACTAGACTCCCCTAATCAGTACTAAATAATAAATAATTATTCTTTCATGTTTGATGTTATTCAAAACGTTAATCAGTAAACATGTATATATTTGGAAGCTGACAACTCAAGAATTACATTTGCAAACAAAGATGCTTCGGAATCGGTACAAAGTCATCACAGGAAATGCTTATGTTAGTGTACAAAATAGAAATAATTCTCTAATCAAAGAAACCAGTGCCCGATAATGCTATATTTTTGAAAAAAAAATAAAATGACATATGTTGTTACGGCACATATTGTCGCCCCTAACAGTTAAGAGGAAGATTACTCAAGTATTGGTGTACGATTACAGAGATTTTCAGTGTAGAAAATGGGACAAATTGCACATTTTCTCGAAAAATGACAAATTTGACTCATTCTTTCTACCTTTTCTTAAGAGGAAACATAGAGCACAGGCAAGAACCACAAAAATATTCACATGGGAGGTCCATTGAATATGTAGTAACAATTTGGTAAAATATCTAATTGGTTCTTGGATGTGCTCTATATTTCCGATTAGAAAAACCGTTCGAAAATATGCCAAATTCCTTGTATTTCTATGAAAACATTCAAATGGTAGCTTAACATGACGTCAGAGCTGTACCTATTGTGATGTCATGGGTTCTAAATTTTGTATTTTTTCCTTAAGTGGTATCTGAACTTTAAAACAAACATTAAAGAAAATATCCAGGTACAACTTAAAGAATCATCGAAATTTAGGGCCAATCAGGCCCTTATCGCACCTTGTCCTGTATTTTCGGGGAGGGCTTTGGCGATTGTGCCTAGAAAAATTATTTATTTCTACGTCAAACTACTTGTTTTACCAGATGTCACATCAAATTACTATACCTAACGCAACGAAGTTGCGGAGGGTATAATGTTTTTGA
Source organism: Modiolus philippinarum (assembly GCA_002080025.1). NCBI lineage: Eukaryota > Metazoa > Mollusca > Bivalvia > Mytilida > Modiolidae > Modiolus > Modiolus philippinarum. The sequence continues at coordinate 39,857 of MJUU01005019.1, forward strand.
CCGGTCCGTCAGTCTTTCCGTCCGTCAGTCATCTTCTTGTCACTGCAACTCCTCTGTAACCGCTTGACGGATTGCTTTCATATTAAGAATGATTGTTAGTCATGATGTGTAGATTTGCATACTATACCACTATATTGATTGGATATTTTTTGTGGGAGTTATGGGACCTAGACTATTTTCAGTTAAAATACAAAACTATCACCTTGTCACTGCAACTCCTCTGAAACAGCTTAATGGATTGCTTTCATATTTGGTAGGATTGTTGGTCATGATGTGTAGATGTGCATACTCTACTGCCTTATTGATGGGATAATTTACAGCAAGTCAGAGAATTATATGCCTTAGTAGAAAGTTTTAGTAGTATTGTAGGCATTGATATAATATTGAATGAAGAACATCTGCTTTTTCTCTTATGTTTTTGGTTAAATTACAGCAAGTTTCAATATTGCGAGCACCGATATAATATCGAATGGAGAATATGTACCTTTCCGTATATGTTTAAGGTTAAATTATAGCAAGCAGAATTGCAAGCACCAATATAATATCACATGGAGAATGTGTACCTTTTCTTATATGTTTTAAGTTAAATAACAGCAAGTTTCAGTTCATTGTGATATCAAATGGAGAAAATGTGCCTTTGCGGGGGCATCCGTGTCCCATGGACATATTTTCTTTATTTTCAGTTGTTGGCGATCCGGCATCCATGAATACAAGAAAAGATACACGGACGTAGCGTTGTTATATGTTTTAGGTTAAATTACAGCAAGTTCAGTATTGTGGGCATCAATATAATATCGAATGGAGAAAATGCGCCTTTTCTTATATGTTGTAGGTTAAATTACAGCAAGTTTTAGTTTTGCGGTTTTTGATATACTGTCAAATGGAGAAAATGTACCTTTTCTTATAGGTTTAAGGTTAAATTACAGCAAGTTTCAGCATGGCGGGCATATTAATATAATATCGAATGGAGAAAATGTGCCTTTTCTTATATGTTTTAGGTTAAATTACAGCAAGTTTCGGTATTGCGGTCATCATTATATCAAACGATGAAAATGTGTATTTTTCTTAGACGGAATCAACAGATTCGGGCAAATTTATTCAATTTGGAGGACTTAGAATATTTACCGTTTTTTTTTGGTTTTCATGGCAACGGCCGCCATTTTGAAGTCTTCAGAACCAGAAGCCAATTGAGCAATGTAATCCAATTCTGAGCACTTTAGATTTCCCCGCCTTTTTTACCGTTTCCATGGCAATGTTCGCCATTTGAAGACTTGGACACTGGAAGCCAATTCTACAGACCTTAGGCAATCCTCCTGTAAAGTTTCATCAAATTCTGAGCACTTTGATTTTCCCGCCTTTTTTCCGTTTCCATGGCAACGGTTGCCATTTTGAAACCTTTGAGACCAGAAACCAATTCTACATATGTGAGGCAACTTTCCTGTAAAATTTCATTACATTCTGAGCATTTTTTATTTTCCCCCCTTTTTCCAGTGGCGTCATCTTGAAAATTTCTGAATACAATGTGCACAACTTCAGATGCTGTTTCAACATCCTACCAAGTTTCAATACCCGGTCTATTACCATCCCAGAGAACTTGCCAGACAAAAACAGGGTGATTTACTGATTTTTTTTTTGGGGGGGGGGTTTCTATTTAGCGTTACTCTGCCATTTTGCAAATTCTAAGAACTTGACGATCAAGTTAGGATCTTTATCTATCATCCTACGAAGTTTCGAGAAGTTTGAAAAAAATGAAGAGGGGTTCCTTTTATAACTTACTTTATACATATAATTGAAATCTAAACAAAACATGCAGCAGAAAAACATGTTTTCTCAAAATTACAAGTTTCGGTTTAGTTTCAATGGCAACCGAATGCCCCATTATCCATTGCAACCAATAACATACCCTGTTTCAAAAAAAGGTTAGTTGTTCCCCTTATTACCTAAATAATACATACTGCGCTGTAATCAAAATACAATTCTCAACAAAAACTACTATGTTCTCAAAATTTAATTTTTTTTCTAAGGTTTCTTGAAATTTCAAATGCCGTGGAACCCTATCTTACATGACCCACACCTTTTCTATGAAGTTTTATGAGGCTAATCTGAATAATTTCCCAGAAACAGTTCCAAAACAGTAGAAAACATCCAAAATATTATTTTCATATAGTGCTAATATTGAAAACCCCACCCCTTTTTGAGCCCCTTAAATGTACCCTGCGGAAAATTCTTGATTTCAGATATATGGGACCAACATCTTACAAAGTTTGAAATTCCTATGTCTAATGGTCTCCGAGATCTGGTTCGGACAAAGTTGAGGCGGAACACGGAAGAAAAGGAATAAGAAAAAGAAACACAACAAAAACAATAAATCTCCCCAAACTTCGTTTGGGAGACTTAATCAGAAATGCAACAACCAAATAAGTCTCTCTACTCTCTTTGGATGACTAAATAATACCCTCCTTAAAACCTTAAAACAATTCCAGGCAGTGAATTGCATGTTTCGGAAATTCAAGTGTTTAAGGTTAAGTGAGGACAGCTGTCACGTGATTAAACCATAGAAATGGCGGGCAAAATTAAAAATGTTCAGAATGGAATGAAATTTGACAGGAATGTTACTGAGAATGTGTAGAAAAGAACTTTGGTTTTAAAAACATCAAAATGGCGACCGTTGCTATGGGAACAGAAAATGGCGGGAAATTTTCAAATTGCTCCAAAATGACTAAAATTTGACAGGAAGGTTACTTAGCATGTGTAAATACGAGTTTTGGTCTTTAATATATCAAAATGGCGACCGTTACCATGGAAACAGCAAAATGGCGGGAAAAATTCAAATTCCTTCTTATCTGATGAAAAATGGAAATAATCTTGAAATAAGTTGAGAAAAAAGAAGAAAAAATGATAAATTAACACAGTAAAGGTGCTGAAGAAAGGAAAATAAATTTGATAAAAATTAAATAAAATAGAGATATAGTAATGAAAAAAGTAAATTATGTACGCAAAGTGATAAGAAAAGTGGAAAAATGATAGAATAAAACTTGTAGGAAGAGAAGTTCACCCTAGAACAACAATATCAGTCTCCCCCTTCGAACAATTAACGCAGACGTCATAGAAATACTGCCAGAACAAGCCACTGCTAATTTCCGTTTTATAAAGATCACTCCCTAGAAGTTTGGAACAAGAAAATACGAGAAATATCAACTCATTCATTTCGTCAACGCCATCCAAAATATATCTTTATACAGCATAATAGGTCATTCCGGTCAAAACGGTAGCCAATTGGAAATACAAACTACTTCCGGTCCCGCATGCGCGCTCCTGTATCTCTCTTTAGGACTCCTGTGGGATCACGTGTCGAACTATCATACAATATATCACAAAATTTGAATTTGTTGATGAAATTTTTGTACTAATGATTAACAGTAGGCAAGAAAGAATCCACTTCCAGTTTGACATTTGTATCCTACAACTTCCTGTTCTAGTCAAGTGAAGACCGTATACAGTCAGTTTGGTATTTATGCTACAAGCACAGCTGGTGACATCTCTTCAGGTTTTTGTTCTAGTGATGGCAAAATTTTTTGAGGGGAGGAGGGCAATGTTTTCAACTTTGAATGCTTGTAGGTCTCTTAAAAGCCTGATTTGCTATACTGATTTTTTTTTATATTTTGAAGATATCGTATAAAGGTATATATTTTAGTAAAAAAAATAAAATTTTGAATTCGGAAGTTTTTCTAAATTTCACTTGTTATGTCCCTCCAGGGGACAAAAAGTAATAGAAAATCTAACCTCAGTGTGCACATAATTGGGANGGCAAAATTTTTTGAGGGGAGGAGGGCAATGTTGTCAACTTTGAATGCTTGTAGGTCTCTTAAAAGCCTGGTTTGCTATACTGATTTTTTTATATTTTGAAGATATCGTATCAAGGTATATATTTTAGTAAAAAAATAAAATTTTGAATTCGGAAATTTTTCTAAATTTCACTTGTTATGTCCCTCCAGGGGACAAAAAGTAATAGAAAATCTAACCTCAGTGTGCACATAATTGGGAATACTAGCAAAAATAATTAACAGAAGTGGATTTATTTTTAGAAATACCTTTAAAACAACAAAGACTTATAATCCAAACACCCTTTTTACAAAAACATTGTAAAATTGGTTTTTCATATGGTCAAAAGGGGGTAAATGGGAATTCGGACCATTATTCAGGGGGAGGTAACTTTGACATCATTTATCTCAGAAAAACGCCCGGAAAGGTGGTCCAATATTTATACCAAAGAAAGGGTATATATTCAACAGTAATATATTTGAAAATAAGCCATTTTGAATTCGGAATTATTTTTGGGGTCAGGTGTCCTCACTAACCTTAAAAACGTATTGACGTGAACTGAACAATTTCAGATTCCAGGGTACAAGTACCTGTATATTTCATAATCTATAAGTATAAGTGACGACAATATGTGCCGATATACACGGCACATATTGTCGCCTGTAATGACGTTTTTAAGCCATTGACAATACCGGCACATATTGTCGCTGGCGACAATATGTGCCGTTTATGTCCAGCACATATTGTCGAATATGTGCCGTTTATGTCCAGCACATATTGTCGCTGGCGACAATATGTGCCAATAAGGTCTGCACATTTTGTTGCCGGCGACAATATGTGCAGGGGCGACTATATGTGCCGTAACATATGTTTTTTTCATCCATTATTCTTGTCACATAATCCAACACAATACACTTTGAAAATTAAGATCGAAAACTTAAGAAAACATAAACAAATAAGGCTATTTCAGGAACGCAAACCCGCCACAATTTGTTATCTAAAGTATATGTAATATGTTAGTTTGGTGGCTAAATGTAGTTTTAGTACATCAACTGCTTTTGTAAGATCTACTATACAAAATGAAGGCTACTGGGTTCAAATTGTATGTAAAAGAAGGGGATCTGTGAACCTCGTAGGACCAAACCAATTTTAAAAATCTGAAAAGAATATATTCCAAACAAATAAGTATTACGCGTTGCGTTAAGAATTTAAAATTAAGAAAAAAAAAATCTAAACTAATGTACCACAGTTAATATTATCCAAAAAGAATTTAGAGCTGTTGCATGATTTCAGAAGTCCTGTTTAGACCGCATCTTAGATGTATGGGAAATGTTGAGCAAATGCAACTCAGGCATATATACCTGAAACTGTTCAATTCAATATGTTCTATTCATTTGAAAAATTATATATTAACAATTTCAATTCAATTCAATTCAATTTATTAGCAACTTTATGCCCAGTTATGGGCTAATGGCTACAAAACTAATAAAGTACACAAATACATAAACAAATCTAATCAACTAACCCCTGTCCTCAGTGCAATTGACTGTTTTAAAAAGGAGCCTAGCAATTGTACTTGTTCTTTTGTATCTGGGTTTAGAATTTTTTTGAGTTTTGAGGTTGAAGTTTCATCAGTTTCAAAATTAAAATTTGACAAGAACTGAGGTCTTAAAGTTTGGTTTGTTGTACATTCTAATATAAAATGTGCCTTATCTTCAATTTTGTTACAGAAGTTACAAAGACGCTGTTCTCTGGGGATGTTCTTATATCTTCCAGATTCAATTTGTAATACATGATCACTTATTCTAAATTTACAAATCAACCTTCTTATTTCAGGGTTTAAACAATATAAGTAATTTTCAAAGTTATAGTCATTTTTAATTGTTTTAAATAGTTGTAGTTTACTTTTTTCATCTATATTGATAATTTTTCTTCATATTTTTGTTTAAAGAAATTGCTAGTCTCCTTTTTAAAATAGTTTTTATTGGTTTTAGAACTAGATTTGAAACAATCATTTTCACAATTATTAATATTAATAACATTTAGTTCCTCTCTAATATGATTTATATATGTATACCATGAATAAATACCATTTGAATCCATCATTTTTGACACATTATAACACTCTTTAAGAATAGGATTTGTTTTTGTATTAAATATTCTCTCTTCATATAGAAGCGACTGAGTTTTAATAAAACAATCTATTGGGTATCTACCAAGTTCTGCTTTTGCGGCTAAATTGCTTGCACATTTTTTTACTCCAAGAGTATACTTACAAAATTTGGTATGAACTCCATCAATAATGGATCTGTCTATGTAGTGAAAATAATCAGGATTTTTATTATTTATTTTGGCACGACGGTCTGAATTGTAATAAGTTCGATAAATATCCATATACCAAACTTCACTATTGAAGGTTAAAATTGGACGGACAATGGAATCAAAAAGATGACAAGCTAAGTTAGCCGGCATGTCATTCATATTACTTGTATAACTTCTAATTGAATACATTGCTTTCTGTGCTTTCTGTGCTAGTTGTTTTGCAGATGAAATCAAGTTTCAATTTTTAGATATCAAAATACCTAAAAATTTAAATTCATTAACTGACTCAATAGTTTCATTTTTATATGTAAATGTAGCATTTTCTTTGATTCTATTGGAGTTAAGTATCATTGTTTTAGTTTTTTTACAATTTACACTTAGCTGCCATTTGTCACAGTATTCGGCTAATTCATTGAGGCTATTTTGAAGACCTTCTTTAGTTTCAGATAATAAAACCAAGTCATCTGCAAAAAACAAACTTCCAACTTTTGAAGTTTCTAAAATTAGAGGAAAACTTGTATCTTGAAGAAATATTTCAGGCATATCATTTATAAAAATGTTAAAAAGACTGGAACTCAGAGAATCCCCTTGTCTGACACCTCTGTTAATATTAAAATACTTTGAGTGTTCACCATCTATTTTAATTGCAGAATAAGTATTGGTGTACATTTCTTTAATTATATTGAACATCTTTTTTCCAATTCCATTTTGTAATAATTTGTAAAACAGAGCCTTTCTCCATACAGAGTCAAAAGCTTTTCGTAAGTCTACAAAGCATGCGTAAACAGGCTTTTTGTTGAGAGAAAAATATTTATTTATTAATGTTTTAAAAACAAAAACACTATCTGTTGTTCTGTAGTTTGGTCGGAAACCAAATTGTACAGGACTAAATTTATCTTGCATATAAGTCGAAAGTCTTTTATTAAGAACAGCACTGAAAATTTTTGATAGTCCATTCAAAAGAGAGATACCTCTATAGTTGTTAGGATCGTCATGCTCTCCAGATTTAAAAACTGGAGTAATAAATGCTTTATTCCAGCTATCAGGATAACAGCCTGTATCTAAAATTAGGTTAAATAATTTTGTTATAGATTTAAGAGTAACTGGGCTACTATATTTAATTATTTCATTTAATATTTGATCTGGTCCAGGAGATTTTCCGGTTTTTAATGAACTTATTATCTGTTTAACTTCAGATATTAAGATTGGACTGTCAGTAATTTCATCATGAAAGGAGACATCTGTGTCTTCTAATAACTTTTCTATATAATTTTTAAATTCAATATTCTCATTTTTAAAATTACCTTGGTTTTGAAAGTGATTTATAAGTTGATCAGTATCAAGTTCTAATCCACAAGAATTTTTATTTATTTTAGGCGAGTTTGATTTTAAAAGGTTCCAAAATTTTTGCGGATCAGTCGAGTTGCAATCAAACAGATCTTTAATGAATTTCTGTTGATATTCATATTTTTTTCTTCGAGCTGCTTTTTTTAATTCTTTCGCAGCAGAAAAATAATTATTTCGTAATGTTTTGTCAAAAGGTTTATTTCTTAATTGTTTACCAATATAATTTACTTTTGATTTAAGATTTCGAAGATCACTGTCAGACCAAGGCTTCTTGTGTGTACGTTCTATAATTGAAATTATAATTTTCATATATTTTTAGACTCCAGTGATTTGTTCAATTGTAGTCACATAATCTTTTATATTTGTTAGAGTTGTCAATAAATGTAAGAATTGGCTTTGCGTATTCACATCTGCTAAAAATAGGACTGATTTACATTATCATTAGAAGAAGAATTGACTTTATGAATTGACTTAACGTATTGACCTGGGACAAAAATAAACAAAGTAAAAATAGAAAGGTAGGCCACAATTAAAAGGTAAAATTAAACACAAATATACAAACTAAAAACAGCTAAAATAACCAAAACGAGTTAAAAGGAAAGTGTGCCCAATGTTTCGGCCAATACGGCCTTCTTCTAGGGGCAACCGGGACAGAAAAATGGAAAAGGGTGTAGAGGATACAAGAGAAGACTGCCGACTAACCTGTAACGAAAATCACCTGTAAAAATCTCATGTAAACATATGTATACTGTACTGTGAAATAGTGTAATTTCAAAAAAAAAAATTAAAAAATTAAAAAATAAATAAAAAATAGATAAATAAATAAATAAAATCATAAATGGACTGTTTCTTAACATTCATGCCAAAGGGTCGAACAGTCCCTAGAAAATGGATAATTTTTTGTTCAAGGAACTGACGTTGTTTCTCACCCGCACTTGTTTGTAAAAAGGACAGTTATATGCATGTCACGTATGCTGTGGTTGGGTCGCCGAAAGTGACTACGTCCTCGGTCAATAAACCTTTTTCATGTCAATACATTTCCGCATTGACTTTATTAATAGGCTATAATTGTGTAATAAACGTCCAATTCAGGGTAGATAATTGAAATCATATCCACCTTAAAACGTAAGTGTCGATGAAGTCATAATTTATTACAAAAATTTATTACAAAAATTACAGTTTAAAATACGGAATTAATCACTTTATAAACGGTTTGTAAAATACCCTGTACTGCAATTTAGGTTAGGTCAAATAAAGATGGCACCCCAGCCGTAACAGTTGACAGCTCATTTATTCCCCATTTCAATTAATAAACCTTTTTTGCATAAAGAGATACTACTGTACAATAACCCATGGGGAGTCTCTACATAGAGTGTCACAGGCCGACGTTCACACATGTTCATGTCTAAAATATTGAGTTTATCTCTAAAGTGCTTTCAATGGCTTCTAAATAAAAAAAAAGAACAGACGATAACTCTTTAAATCAATAAGGCGTTTGAAACAGCTAGTTTTTTGATGATTATTGAGCATTCATGTATAAAAAAATACAAACTATCTATATCACTTAGAAGCTTAGAATATATTTATGAAACAACGACAGTAGAATACCGAAGGAACAAGGGAAGTGATGATCACAAAAATCAAAGTACAAATACATTTCAAAAACGGCAACAGGGAAAAACGTAGACAAAGCAAGCACATGAGACAGCCACAAGGCACGGAAATAACAGAGCGACATTAAGATTTAAAGCACTCATAGTGTGAATTCCCATCGGAAAACATGGAGTGACATCAGGTGCTCTAAAAGGGTAAATATATCCTGCCCCGCTAGCGACAGCCGTCACACTTTCAGTGAGGCACATTTTGTTTTGAAAGATCTATTTGGTAGCGGATTGGTTAATCCCATAACCCTTAGACAAAACCAATTAGTTGCTTCTCTAACCTTCAAACAGTACCATGGTAGAATTTTGAAAAGCTTCGAATCTGTAAATATATATAGTAATCAAACACTTATAAGGACAAATCTGTAATACAAACATCACTAACGAATACAAAACTAAAATTTGACTGATTGATATACAATTACAAGCCAACACGAAATATAAAGCACTGACAGTGTGAACTCCCATAAAAAGCGTGAGTGACATCAGGGTCGCATGTCCGACTCTGCTAAGTGGCACCCATCACATTATCAGTGAGTCAACCATGTTTCAGTGTCATATCCGTGAAGACGTGAAATCTAGCTGAAAATGTTCGTTTTCATTTGGGACACAGACACGTCATATCTGTCAATGATGTCATAATGACGGCCATAGAATTTTGAAAGGAAGGCTGCAAAAATCCCTGACTTATAAATATATACTAGTATATAATTAGCAGCTTTTTGGACAGTGTTTTTGTTCTATTCAAAAATCACTGTAAAGGCTTCATACTCGACATATCGAATCAACTGGGAACTGTACACTCCATAGGCATAATACCTATAGGTAGTTATATTGCTGCTCAAAAAGGAAAAGTTCACAATCGGGAAGTTAAAATCATCATATTTGTCATAAAGCTTAGATTTCAAACGTCTATTTTCGTCAATGTATATAAAAAATCTAAGTACGAAGCTGTAGTAAGTGTAAAAGTAGTATTTTTAATTTCAAGCTCACTGGGAAAGATGTGGTGTAAATATTCCTTGAATTTGGATTATTAAGGGAAAGTACATCGTCCATGTAGCGGAAGCTGAAATTAAAGGACTGGGCTAAATGTTTTTGTTTCTTCTGTCTTAGCCCTTGTAAAAACTTGGCCTCATACGAGTAAAGAAAGAGATCAGCTAAAAGTGTCGCGCAGTTTGTCCCCATGGGAATTCCGATTGTCTGTTAAAAACGCGGCTTTCACATTCGACAAAAATATTGTCTATCAAAAATTAAACCATCTTGATTACGTCATTCTCAGTGTACTTCTTGTTTGTCTAAGTGTGACTCTTCACAAAATAAGTTGTGTCTTTCCTTTTTACTTAATAAGTGTATCTGCGTTCTCCAGTTTTAGAACAGAAACATTTTTGTATCGAATCAGAAATTACTATTTTTTAATTTATTATGTAGCAGGGTAGTATAAGCAGTAGAAAAATAAAAAGTTTGTATGCTATGACAATGGGTGAGACTGCTAGAGGAAAGCTGTTGAAGGAGATCTTTAATTTTTTTAGAATCCACATCTGATTGACGCCGCTCGTAGAGTAGACTTTATAACAGTATCTTTTAAGGTAATCTCTGACTGCGGTCAATAAAGTAGTAAGGAGCTTAGAAAGAGGCTTAATGGTGCATCTGGAATACCCTGCATTGGACCTCTGTTTGTACGGATTCTTATGAAGTTTAGGGACCCAGTAGATGTAAGGAAGCTAGTTGTTTTAAATCATCTGCTTTGATGCCAAGTGATGCTAAGACAGAGGTGTGATTTCCTTGATAGTGAAGTGGAAGTACAAGTTGGGTTTCCTGATGAACTATCAATTTCAATCTCCTGAACCAGACAGTCAAGATAGTGTTTCTTACACACGAATAGTATGTTGTTAGAAGCTTTGTCAGCAGGGACAATGGCGTAATTTTCATGGAGGTTGTCCACAGTTTTTCTAACGAGGGGATCTTCATATATACTGGGATTTTTTTTTTATTTCATTGATGTTTTCAAACGTCGAATACGATTCAAAATTAACGTCACAATGGACCTGATTCAATCGGACAGCGTCTCTACATCTTCTTTCTCTTTCTTTGCCGACTTCCTCGCATGAAAATGATCTAAACAAAAATTCTCTTGATTTTTAAGAGTTATGTCTCTTAACTTAGGCCTACCTCCTTAAAAACAAATAAGCTTTCCTGTTCATATTATACGCTAAGTCACCCTTTTTAGAAACATAAAGCATAAAATCATCGAGCATAAAAGTTTCAAAAGTCGGAGCATATTGTAACATTAACGTAAGCTCTGTAGGGCTTTTTACCGACATAACAAAACAACACATGTGACATAAAACATACAGTGACATGACTTATATGGCATACATAAAAGCTACATATATACAACAACTCAAGATCATTAAACATCAATTCAAATATAAAACAATCATTGACATTATCGCATTTATAAAAGCCATGCATTTAAAATAGCCACAGTGTGAAGCATATATAAAAGAAGCATTATATTATTACAACTAAAACTTACAAAAGCGCATTATATAAGCCATGCATATATACGTCGTTTTATAGCCTAGGTAGCGGCGTTGTCTAGGGCGCTGGACGTAGTGCAGGTGGTGTTTGCCATAGATGTCACAACAGAGATGGTTCGAATCCCGGAGAGGGAACTACCAATGTGCAGATCTAACAATGTTGGGCTGATTTTTAGACGAATAAATATAAATAAATATAAAGTAATTCATCAAGCCTAGTATAATGTTTCACTATATTATACTTCAGACAACTATAGCAAAATCTTTAAAAAGAAAGCAGAATGTTAATACAAATAAAGGAAAACAGTTAAGCTTGACGCTTAAAAGCAATTTATGTTCCGAGTTTGCATTTTGAATTTGCATTTTTTTTCTCAGAATAAGACATACTTTCCATAAAGTCATACTTTTCAATAAAAGGCAATTTTTCTAATCGATCTCAATATTGATGAAAATTAGAAAAATTGTAATCAAGAACTTCCAACATGATAGAAGACGTTACTGACAAAGAAACGGCCAAAATACTTTTATCAAATGTCCGATCAGTTAGACCAACAAAGGAAGGCACTTGTTTTCAAAATGTTAAAAGTAAACTTGAACACGACATCAATTATCGTCATACTTTGTATTGAGATGAAGCATCCCTTGCTCCGGATTGTCCTCATACCTATATGTTATATTAAATGTTTTATACTCATCACGTGTCTTGGAATATTCCGACATAATCTGCTCTTCATGGGGTTCCTTGCTTTGTGTTCTGCATTAAGATGGAACACTCACTGCCTCGAGACGGTAATCAATACTTGTCCCATATTTGGACTGAAGTCTTCACCAAATGATGTTGCAGAGAGGCAGCATGTGTCTATCCACTCGCCATTCCTTGCTTCTGAAGCGTAAGATGGGCATCCGTTGCTCCCGAAGAGTAAAAGATACTTGTTGACCAGCCAAAAGGAGCATGGTATCTAATTACTTGTAATGCAAAGATTAATCACAACATCAAAACGCATTTACTTTTATTTTTGATTGAAAAAGAATTCAGATTTAACAAAAGGCTGTCAGAGCCTGTATCGCTCACCTGGACCCTGGATAACATAGACGGTTTTTATTAAAGGATGTAAATTATACTATACTTTGTCTAATGGTCTCAGAGGACAAGACCTTTGAATGTGTTTGAACTGGGTCAAAGTTTGGTTCCTTATTTTGCAAGGACTCTTGCGGCCAAGTTTAGTTCCAATTAGTTCAGAAGTTTCAGTGGAAAAGATCTTTAAATGTGTTTTTCCATAAAGTCAAATGTTAAAACTATGTTCTCCACTTTCGGCCATCTTGGATATAGCGCATACCAGAATTTTTTTTGCAGGGGACCACCTAAAGACTATTGTTGCCAAGTTTGGTTTAAAGTCGCTTAGCAGTTTCAGAGAAGATCTTTGAGTGTGTTTTCCAATAGAGTCCAATGTTCGTCGCTGTCGGCCATCTTGGATATAGCACAGACCTGAAAAACAATTTGTTTGCTGGGAACCACCTAAAGACTATTGTGGCCAAGTTTGGCTCTAATCGGCTCAGCAATTTCAGAGATGAAGATCTTTGAATGTGTTTACCAATGGGGTCTAAAGTTAAAACTATGTTCCCCGATGGCTGTTATCTTGGATATAGCATGGACCTGAACAACATTTTTTGAAGGAGACCACCTAAAGACTATTAGGGCCAAGCATGGTTTCAATTGGCTCAGCAGTTTCAGAGGAGAAGGTCTTTGCATGTGTTTCCCATGGATTTGAATGTTAAAACTATGTTACCTGTTTTCAGACGAGAAACTTCTATGAATGTGTTTTCCCAATTGATCCAACGTTAACACTATGTTCCCCGCTGCCGGCCATCTTTGATATAGCGCACACCTGAAGAACAACTTTTTGCAGGGGA
>MJUU01005020.1:0-17767 GCA_002080025.1 Modiolus philippinarum
AAAAAACGTTTTTTGAAAACCTACGGCTTTTCCCCATAGTTAACTACTGACAGATAAAGGGTAGGTTTGGGTACCCATAAACCGGTTTAACCCTACCGCTGGCTTTTGCTAGTACCAGTACCAAGTCCGGCTGTACCGAGCTCCTATCGTTGTCTACGTTTGTCTTTTGTCTTGTACGTGTTTTTCTTGTGTAGTTCCCTTGCAAATTGTTGCATGTAATTATAATTTTCAGCCATTGTAGGTGTTTCCTGTTATCCATTTTTTAACATCCTTTAGCTAGCCGGCGAGCACCCCTTGACCCATCTTTCAAAATTACGTATTGTCATATTCTCTCCTTGTAAGATTGTGGTCATGGAGTTAGCAGTCTACCTGTATTGGGTTTTATTCGTATTTTTAATTAACTATAGGGAAACGGGACAGATAAAGAGGAGGTTTGGGTATCCATAAACCGGTTTAACCGTACCTCTGGCTTCTGCTAGTGCCGGTACCAAGTCTGGCTGTCCCGAGTAAGGCCGAGTTCCTATCGTTGTCGACGTTTGTCTTTTGTCTTATTCGTGTTTTTTCTGTGTAGTTCCCTATCAGATTGTAGCATGTAATTATAATTTTCAGCCATTGTAGGTGTTTCCTGTTGTCTCCTTTATTCATTCAACAATGAACAATTGCTGAAACAGTACTAAAACATGTTAAAGTTAAATCCACTTTTTGTGCACGATTTTACAAAAAGTATTTTCTAAGCTAGAAATATTTTACGAAAGGATATGGAGTAAATGAACATGAGACCATAACACGTATGTTTACTCCAACTGCAATAATTTTAAAGAGCTGTATGGCCATTTCGGACATTAATTCCTCATCAGCAGCACTAGAACCCAAACAAAGGAAATCCATAATTTCAAAAAATATTTAAAATGCATTAAACCAAACGAATCTGAATAATCAGTAATATCAAATAAAGCTAAACCTGTTTTTATTTAATTGTAGAAGGCGTCGACAACATAAAAATCATTATGATTAAATGTGACTTTTAAATAGAATTGAAATGTGAAATTAATCATGCATGTGAACTGACATGTCTAAAAAATAACCTTATTTAAATATAAACAAAAAGAAATTGTTGATACATAAACAGATCAAATATTAGGTTTCTGTTTGTACATATATGTACACATGTATGTATCTATGGTGTTTGATTTGGAAAGGTTAGGGTGAATTTTATGAACTTCGCCACAAATGTGTGTTAATTAAAAGGACCACAATTTAAAATCCTGTTATTTGAGATGTGTAATATATAATTTCAAACAATACAATTCTATTGGCTATTGTGTTATTTAAACTAGAAAAATAACCTATTTTTAATATTTGCTGGTCTACATATTTCATTTACAAAAAAGATCGGTTTGTTGCCCATGCATGTCGAGTTTGTATGCACCTACATATTATTATTACAAGGCAGGATATCCCTACAGATCACTTGTCTTTCCGTTGTTGACCGGACTTTTTCTGTACAGAAGTACACTGAATTATCTGTATAAGGACCACAAACCGTCATTTTATATGTACTTTTTAAAGCGACAAGATGAATACAAATTGTAAAAATTCTGATCTCACTGTATTAATAGTTTATGCACACTATGAACCCAAATCATTTAATGGAGCTCTACGGGATACGGCCGTTGAAACGTTAGAAAATCAAGGATACAATGTAATAGTGTCTGATCTATATGCTCAACATTTTGAACCAAGAATAACAAGATCTGATATCATTGGTAAGTATCTTTCAAGTGAAAAGAAGCAACTATAGTAAACAAAATACATCAGGAAATATACTTTCTTCTTGTATTTTGTGATCTCTTTTTTTGAAGTTCAAATGTGAGATGTTTGTTTTCTTTATGTCACATAAGTCTAAAGGGTCGTAAATGTTTTATTTTGTAGTTTTATATGTAAAACTAGTATGTCATTGTTATGTGTGATTGTACATTGTTTTAAACTAAGACGCAAGAACAACTGACATGTTGGCGTATGTGTTAGTTGTAAAAGGGCAAGTAGTTTATCGATCGATCGATCGAGAGAGAGAGAGAGAGAGAGGGGGGGGGTATAAAATATCATTTTCAATATGTGTGCCAAAACAAAATGGGGCTATGCAAAGTGCAGAACAGTATTGATTTTAAGTACTTTTTGTAAGTGTCAAGAAAGTGTGACGTATACAGCTTAATCCGAAAGAAGTACCACCTAGTTTCTTGTGCCAAATTGGATTGATTCTAAATTTTACAACTTAAGTTTTCATCGACTTTGATTCTATGTCAACGTTTGTTAATTTAGTAACATATTCGTTAGAACTGCATTCGAATCTGGTCATTTCAAGCTTTGAAAAGCGAGTCTTTTGATTTTGTTGTAGCCGATTTTGATTTTCAGTCAGTAAGTTTTATTTTTGAGTTTGGTTTCATATCAAATGACTAATTTTAACATTAATGCTGTCAATTATTTTTTTGTTTTTACAAAATAAAAAAATCCATAATGAATGCAATTTTAGAATAGATTTGCAAATGCAAGCAATAGCCGATGTCGCCCCAGGCGACGAAATCGATTATTCCATCTTATTTGCAGCTTCAAAATCTACCTAAAAATAATTTTCTCTTTTGAAATAATAGGGTGTCGAACTTTTTACGTATTTAGGCCGCCATTTTAGAAACGGCGACCGTTTTGAAAATTTTTGTCGCATAGATTCCCTCCTCTCATCTTACTGAACATATATACAAAATATGAACTAATTTCTCTGAGCAGTTCCTGAGATATAGAATCCCCAATTTTTCAACGTAAATTGGCAGTAATCTTGGAAATGGCAGAAATTTTGAAAATTTTAAATGCACAGCTTATAAATGATTGTCCGACTTTGTACAAAGTTTGAACAAATAACAAAATACCGAAGTTCTGCATATGCGCATTTTGACAACTTATGTCTCTTCAGTGCATATCAAATTAAAATAATTCCATTCAGCCATTTCAAAATAATCGCTCGGACAAAGTCCATTGGAAGAAGAAGAAGACAACAAGGGGAATAAGAAGAAGAAACGTAGAGTAACAACATGTCATCACGACTACGCCTGGGATGACATAATAGTTCATCACTCTTACTTGGTTGATTGATTGTTTGACATGAAAACTTAAGAACCAGTTCAAAAAAATATGATTATATACTACAAGACTTCCCCAAAAGGCAAAAAATATAACCTTTTTCAATTTCATTCGAATAAGAAAACTACTTTGATTACAAAATCGTATCTGTTTTTGTAGCTGTAGAAAAACAAACCACACGTTGTCAGTGAACATAGTAGATCGAAACAATCTCATATGTCCATCCACACATCTAATGAAAAAATGGACGATTAAACTATGTAAAATAACCACCACAATGTCTTTAAGTGAGTGAGAACCGAACCGTCAATCTAAAATGAATAATACAAGGGCAATGGAAACATCGGAAACAACAAATACATAACATGAGTACGACAAAGAAAAGAAAAATGGAGACACACATATAAAGATGAACAACACACACACACAATAAAAAACATCACAAGTGAGATAGCTAGGTGAAACGGTAGAGTAAGCATCGCATAGAAATGCTAACTTTACCAGTGATAAAATTTGGAAACATTATGTCTCCAAAACGTATATACGGACTTTACAAACGATATAGACTATATAAAATGGTTTATGCAATTTAGGCTCATCTTCACGTATATTGTTGTTACTGTGTTGTAATGTTACTTCTCTATACCTAACTTGAAAATTTATTAATTATATTAATAGGAAAAAAGACACTTTATACCGATTCATAATGCATTATTTTCCCTATTAACAGGGCCAAAAAGATCAAATCAGTGATTTATGTAGGTATTACGACCATAACCTGTCACTGGACAACTACAAACAAAGACATGTGTCATGTCTTTTTAGTCCTATTACAGCACCCACTCACACAAACGACGTCTTTCAAACTTTTAGCGAATCAGCCCCTCTCTTTACAAGCAAAATGCACTGGAAAAACAATAATGAAAACAAGAGACAAACATAAATAACGATAGGAACTCGGGATAGCCGGACTTGGTACCGACACTAGCAATAGCCAGTGGTAGGGTTAAACCGATTTATAGATTCCCAAACCTCCCCTTTCTCTATCCCGTTTCCCTAAAGTATAATAACATCCAAATACAAGTAGACTATACTAACTCAATGATCACTTGGAAAAGAAAAGCATTCGACAAAACGTAATTTAGAAAGATGGGTCAAAGAGTTCTCGCCGCTAAACTTTCGGCTAGCTCAAGGAACCTAGTCTGCTGGTAAAACACTGTTGCACTACGGAAGAAAAACCAAAGTCAAAACTCTGGATTATTTATCAGTTTCCGACATTTTTTAACAACATGTCCATAATATCGAAGATATGAAATGCCCTTTGTAATAAGCTGTTTGCGAGTCACGTCATATCTAGATATCAAATGTTCATATCTTCTGTAACACTTCTTTAAAGTACTTATGAAATTTGTAACCTTGTTGCAAAACTTTGGATGTGAGAGTAAGGTTACGCTTATTAAAATCCTCAACTAACGCGAGCGAATCGTACAAGTTGAGATATATACACCCCACAGGATGGAGCTAAGGGAACGTCGCCGTCAAGAAAGGGGAAGTACGACAAACGCAATGACTTCACTTTCCAAATAGTCAACTTCCCTTTTCTTTGTAGCAACATCCCAACAGCACCGGCATACGGATTTTACGTCTCCCTGCTCATTCTCTATTCACGAGCACGTGTTCGATACAGTGATTTCCTTGATAGAGCCCTGTTGCTTCAACAAGGGTATGCTACTCAAAACTTGAAGTCATCCCTCCAGAACTTTTACGGTCGACATCCCGTCTTGTGGACCGCTAATGGATATCTGTTTCCCAGATGGCAACAGATATTTCCCTTCGAAGCTTAATTGTTGTTTCCTCTCCTGGATTTGACTTTTACTACCGGATTTAACATGTTCAACACCGCGGGTGTCTTATAAGAAGCAGGGGATGCTTACTCTACCGGTGCACCTGATCTCACACATGGGTTTTATTTGGTCCGTGTTGTTCATCTTTGTGTGTGTGTGTCATCATTTTTCTTTTCTGTGCCGTACTCATGTTGTGTCTCTGTTTGTTTGTTGTGTCCGACGTTACCATTGTCCTTGGATTATTCGTTTTGGATCTACGGTTCGATTCTCACTTACTTTACAACGCTACACCCATGTCTTTTCTGCTCATGGATGCGGAATTATCAACAAAAATAAATTAATTGGCAAAGCGCTATTACAATTACTGTCATCCGTTGTCCGACAAAAACACTAGTGTCTTAAGCTAGTAGATTACAACATATAGACAAACACAGGGTACTCATCAAGTCGATTTTAAGAAAGCTTTGGATTATAAAATAGTGAGATATGGGCACTTTAAACAGGTGATCAGAATTACATTTTGAAAAATACAAAAATAAACGCCAAAATGTGAAAATATGATAGTATATCCATATGAGAAATTCTCTCACGAACAGGTACACCGTAACTGAAATATATAGAGAACATGCATCTCTCGTATTGGGAATTTTTTCTACGGACTCCACACTGCAGGAGAGACAAACTCCAGTCGTAAATGGTGAATGAAATTATATGGCGTAAATGCACATGAGACAAAGTCTGTACAAATACATGTTAAAAACAAACAAAGGAACAACGCTTTTATTGTTGTTCTTCAGCTTTAAGTTACCAAGAGGCCTTCAACAATGAGCTTTGCTCATACCTCATAGTAAGTTTAAGACGGCCCCTAGCACCGTTTTGAGCGGAAGTCTAAATGCAAATACCAAAGTTGCATAACAGTAAATTTCTAGTATTGGATTTAAAATGCATACAATGTATTAAACTTTGAAATTTTCTTTCTTTTTTTTTTCTTTTAACTCGCTTTTAAAAAAATTTGCAAAACAATTTATGTGGTTCTCAAAATGGTCAAAATTGTCTTAATTTGTATCCTTTACAGGAAGGCTAATGTTATATGAATAACATAAAATAAGTAGATTTAAGTAGATGTTGCAAATAAATATAAAATCTAAAATCAATTAAGTAAGAAAATGGCCCAAATTTAAGTAATTAACTCCTTTAATGAAGGCGATTTAGTATTAAAAATATAAGAATATAAGTTTATCACCTTAATCCTGAACACGTTTTATATTAGTATATCTTATTTTATTGAAAACGTTTCCATTGAATTTTGAAGTTTTGGTTCGAACTGTGATTCAAGATTATTTTTCACTTAGTACTGAGATGAATATGTCTTTTCTCTGTCTAAAACCTTTCAATAGCAATTGCTGTTGAGTTGCTACCAGACACTTCGACAATTAAATGGGATATCTGGTGCGCAATAAAACCGGTTTTGCCCGCCGTTACTTTTGAAATACCTTACCAAGTCAGGTTGACAATTTTCTTGTTGTTTTGTGCCTGCTTTGTCTGTTTGCCATCTGGGTTTTTTTTTTCTTGACAATTCTGTTCGATAATTGTATCCTTACCCCCATTTCAAATTTTTATTCACTATAAAATTGTTAGCATTTTGAAAAAAAATCAGAAGAAATTATCCCGCTTCCNTTCAAGATATTGGAGGTGTTGGACGTACGAAAGTTTGAGAAACTGAAGATCAACTGTATAACTTACATTGTTACCTTGATTGTGGCAACTGAAAACCAGGTGAGCGATACAGGCTCCTGGGAGCCTCTGGTTTTCTTGACAATTCTGTTCGATAATTGTATCCTTACCCCCATTTCAAATTTTTATTCACTATAAAATTGTTAGCATTTTGAAAAAAAATCAGAAGAAATTATCCCGCTTCCTCAACTAACAATTTCATAAAAAAATTAAAATGATATCTTTAAATAATTACCATTATTAACAAGTTCAAATCAGTCTCAGGACAATTGTTTTTTCATTTTCTGAATTTATGCATGAAAGCCACGGATCTATTTACTGCTTAGCCAATCTTGAAGCATTTTCTGAACTAAGAAGAAAGTAAATATATGTGGACTGTAAACGGAAAAAAAGTCACAGGAAAGAAAGTCACAAATTTGATAGGAAAAAAGTTCACTGGAAAAAAGTCACAAGAAAAAAGTCACAGGAAAAAAAAGTCAAAATTAAAACTTTGTTCTATATTTATTATATTGCATGGAAAAATGTAAATGTAACAGTGATGAAAAAATAGTGAGAAATAAAAGTCACATTCATAGAAAACAATTTAAAAAAATCATATGATATATTTAGTACTTTTGACAAAATTGGTATTTGTGTACTACTTATAGACAATATTGTGTCTTTTTTATTTATATTGAACGTTTTAGATGATAAAATTCTTGATTGAAATTTCATATTAATTGCACCGAACATTGGAAAAAAAATTCTGCTGCAAACAATGAGGTGTCAAAATTAATTTCTTCTGTAACAGAATTGAAATGTAGTAAAGTTGCATAAAAATATATAAATAATTGTTAATTTACCACAGAAAAATTAAAAGAATATTTCATATCGCTTTCAGAAGAACTTTTAGTACAACCAAGTTGATATTTCCCATCATGGTTGCAGGAATTTTAAATCATATTACATAACATAATACTTATAGTATAACTAATTGGCTGTCGTGAATATCAATAAAAATTCACGAGTGCCGAACAACGCAGACGGATTAAACGAGTTGCGGAACTTTGGTGCGCAACGAGTTTAATCCACTGCGTTGATCAACACGAGTGACATTTTTATTGATATTCATGATGGTCGATTAGTTATGCTTTTAATTATATAGATTTTCTACTCAAAAACCGAGATTTTAGGTGCGGATTATTTTTTTTTCATTTCAATACGCCAGTTGTTTACTTGACGAGGACGTTGAAGGGATATTGTGACGTCGCTGAATTAAGACTTCACCCATTGACTAGAAATCCTTTATTTCCACCGGTGACAATATGACATTTATTTAACTGAGAAAACTAGATAAATCACCGCTATCTTTTTAATGAATATATCTTTATTATTTTTTATGCAATGAGTGAATGTATCCACGATATGCAATGTTTTACCTTATTTACAAATTTTGTATTCAGGAGACATAGAAGATCCCAAGCATTTTAACTATGTGAAGGAAATTAACCCAGCTTACAAAAAGGGCAAAAATTCACACGACGTAAAAGCTGAAATAGAAAAAGTAAAGAAAGCCGACTTAATAATATTCCAGTTTCCAATGCAATGGTGTTCTGTTCCGGCGATTCTAAAAGGCTGGTTTGATCGTGTACTCATCAGTGGATTTGCATTTGAAATTCCGAAAATGATGGATGAAGGCTTGTTGAAAGTAAGATTCTGTATCACTGTAAATAGTTACTTGTTTTGTATAATAAAAAAAAAGAAAGATATGTATGGGATATTTCCAGACAATAAACGGTAATGCAAAAATAACTAAACAACAATTTCATTTTTATCTTTCAAGCCACCAAAGGTTCCAAGCCGTAGTCTCCAGTATGTAGGGTGCTCCATTACTTGGTTCCCTGCAGTATATTAATAGATGAGTCTAGTTCAAATTTCATATCAAGTAGCAATGGTTTTTGTTCCTATGTGAGTAAAAAAAATTGTTAAAGTTAGTCAATTATGCATTTTATTTACAGGGCAAAACAGCAATGTTATCATTTACTACAGGAAGTCCAGGTGGAATGTATACACCGATTGGTTTGTTTGGAGATGTCAATGTCATTCTTTGGCCAATACAGGTAGTCTTTATCATAACTATAAAAACAAAATTATATATGCCCCACAAAAACAATAAAAAATGAATAAAAAAATGATGCATTCAACAAGAAAAAAAAATTAAAAAGAATTGTGACAATTCAATTTATGTTACGTATAATCTTTCACAGTTCAATCATAAAGTCTCCATTGTTTACAACAGTTATGCATAGAAATTTAATTGTATTTATATATGGTATAAATGGTCGGTATTTTGTTATTTGTTACCACTGGATCGATGCCACTTCTGGTGGACAGTCCTTGAGGGTATTCACCATCCCAGTAGTCAGTATTTAGGTCCTGACCTGAAAACCGATTCTATTTGGAACCTTACAATATCGATTTTTGTAAATTTTGTTGAAAACTAAGGAGTATCTCCCTCATGCAAAGCTCTGTACTCAGCTAATATTGGCATTACATTTAGGTCGTATAGGTTTTTTTGTTCTCTCCCAGTTTTCAAACATTTCTGAGTTGATGGTCTTCCAATGTTTCGATTTTATCTGCACTAAATAGACATAAGTTGTTGAAATGTGGATATGCAGAATCAGAATTCATAGTAACTTCAGTATTTTGTTATTATTTACTCCATCAGGGAAAGTTTAGATATTTAAACAAATGATTGGTAATCGGCTCAACAGTAATTTCAATGACGAAAGAGTGACACCATGTCATTTTTACCCATAAAATATTTTACGAAAAGATATGGAGTAAATGATCATGAGACCATAACAAATATGTTTACTCCAACCGCAATAATTTTTATGAGCTGTATGGCCATTTCGGAAATTAATTCCTCATCAGCAGCACTAGAACCCAAACAAAGGAAATCTATAATTTCAAAAAATGTTTAAATTGCATAAAACCAAGCGAAATCCGAATAACCAGTAATATCAAATATAGCTGGGGACAAAACTACGATGGAGGGAGTTCATGCTTAGGTTTTAGCGTCTACATAAATTTAGATAATAGTAATCGAACAAAGTGTACACATGAGATATTATCTGATGTACAAGTACACCATATCTAAGAAAAATAAAGAGCATAAATCTCTACCACGGGAAATTGTTTTACTAACTCCACACTGCAATAAAAGACAAACCCTTGTATTAAATATTTTACGATAGGATATGGAGTAAATGAACATGAGACCATTACACATATGTTACTCCAACTGCAATAATTTTAATGAGCTGTATGGTCATTTCGGAAAAGTCAGTATTTTTCTCAACTTAGTGATAGTCTATATGATTTATGAAAATCTTCAAAACTACTTGAAATAAGACAAAAGCTTAAGAATAAGTGAACACGTCAAAAATGCAATTGAGTGTTTTAGCCCACCTGGCTAAAAAGGCCATGTGAGCTTTTGCCATCACTATATGCGTCCATCTGTCTGTCAAAAGTCTTTTCCTCTGAAACCACTGGGCCACATGAAAATAAACTTGGCCTGAAAAATAATCAGGGTATGGCTTCTCAAAACTGTTCGATAATCCGCAGGTCAAACAACTTGGCCGCTGTTAGTAAAAATAGAACATTGGGCTAAAGCAATAATTTTGCAAATAACTCAAAAACCGTCACAGATATCGAAAATCTGACAGGAATAAAAATGATCAGCGTAGCAAGATCTACCCGTCTTTCACTTTTTAATAAAATCCCGAATACCAATCTTTCAGTTATTGATTTCTTTCCGTAAAATTTATTTAATTATTGGAAAAACTATAACAAATAAAAGTCAACTTGAAATTACAAAAATGCTCAGCATACCAAGATCTACCCCTCTGGAAATTTTGAAGAAAATATAAATACCAATGTTGGAATTATTGCCAGGTTTATTTGTCAAATTTTCGTATTTCATACACCGTTCTTCAACAATTTTAGTACTTAGTATATATTCGACCAATTTTTGAATATGCTTGTGAAGTTTGGGATAATTGTGGGATTGGGAATTGTAATAAATTAGACCAACTTCAATTAGAAGCTGCCAGAATAGTAACTGGTTTGCCAATATTTACTAGTTCAGAGTTAGTTTACAAAGAAGTGGGTTGGGAAGCTTTGTCTGAGAGACGAAAACGAAGAAGATTACAAATGTTTTACAATATTCAACATAATAATGCGCCATCGTATTTGTGTAATTTGGTGCCACCTAAAATTCAGAGTACATCTATATATCCTTGGCGTAATGGGGATGACATTATTTTACCCTTTTGTAGATTAGCTTGTACTTCTAATTCATATATTCCGTTTACTATTCGTGAGTGGAATAAATTAGAACCATCTATTCGAAACGCGGATTCTATTTCAAAGTTTAAACATGAATTAAAGAAAGAGAACGTTATTAGTTTAGTTCCAAAATATTTTGAAACGGGCCCCCGCAAATTAAATATCATATTAACACAGCTTCGATGTTGTGCTTCTTTTCTTAACTACGACTTATATAAAGTCAATATAATTTCCAATCCATCATGTAGATGTGGAGCTGATCGTGAGGACTCACACCATTATTTTTTAGAGTGTCCAATTTATACTCAAATACGAAATACATTGATTCAAAGCCTTCATTTGTTACCAAGTGATTTCGTTATAGATCTTCAACTTTTAACTTGTGGTAATCAAATCCTTTCAAACGAACAAAATGAAAACATTTTCAAGATCGTGTACGAATATATAAAAAAGTCGGAAAGATTTATGATTGTTTAGACATTTATTTATTTCTGACCAACTGAACATCACACACATACAAACAACTTATATTATACATTATCCTTAAAATATATTGTATTAGTATATTATACTGCTGCATGCTCGATCAATCAAATACTATTGTAAATATTGTATCGGGAGAAGACTTCATAAGTTAGCTTAACTTGTGTCCTATCCTGTTTGCATTCTTTTTGAGCAAAATAAATACGTTTAAACTAAACAATTTTAAACATATTCTCCTCTGAAACAGCTTAGCCAATTATAACCAAACTTGGCCTTAATCACCACCAGGGTATGCAGTTTCACAATTGTATTCGATTATAACATGACCGCAGTTACTAAAATAGAACATAGGGGTTAATTGCTGTTTTTGCAAATAACTAAAAATCATTACAGATATAAAAAAATCTGACAGTGTAAAAATGATCAGCATAGTACCCTGCAATTTTGAAGAAAATCCGAAAACCCGTCTTGGAGTTATTGTCGGAGTAATTGCCCTTTATTTGTCAAATTTTCGTAATTTCATACATCGTTCTAAAACACTTTAAAAAAATGTCCTCTGCAACAGCTGGGCTTATTGTAACCAAACTCGGACTGAATCCTCACTAGAGTATGCAGTTTTAAATTCTGTTCGATTAGTCGGAAGACCATAAAATATAGTGGCTGCTGTTACTAAAATAGGACATAGGGGTTAATTGCTGTTTTCTTTGCAAATAACTCAAGAACCATTACAGATTTAAAAATCGGACAGTGTAAAATGATCAGCATAGTAAGATCTGCAATTTTGAAGAAAATACGAAAACCTGTCTTGACGTTATTGCCCTTTTCTGTAAAATGCTTTAAAATATCAATATTTTTTTTTATATTTTTATTGAAAAAAACTATTACCGATGGAAGTAAACTTGAAATTGCAAAAATGTTCAGCATAAAAAGATCTGCCCCTTTGGAAATTTTGGAGAAAAGTACCCATGCTTGAGTTATTGCCCTTTATTTGTCAAATTTTCATAATTATATACATTTTGTCTTATACTTAAAAAGCAGTTCGAGATAGAAGTTAAGTTTGAATAACCCAAGTGTTCAGCTTATCAAGAACTACAATTTCTACATATGTTCAACAGGTTTGCATCTCATTTAAGATGGCCACCACCGGGGAACATAGTTTAACATAGGACTGCATGGGAAAATGTTGTATATTATTACCTCTTGAAAACTTGTTGCATACATCAAGGTGATATCAACTAGGCATGGTAACATGATCGTTATTAAACAAATATTTGATTATAGAACCGATCATAAATTCAAGATGGCAGCCACTGTCGATCTTAGTTTAACATTGGACCGTATGGAAAATGTTATAAATTACTAACGAAAATTGTTTCATATATCAAGTTGATATTAACTAGGCATGGTAACATGATTGTCAACTACCAATTTTCATATATTTGTACCGTTTAAAAATACAAAATGGCCTCCACCGGGGAACATAATTCAACATAGGAACCCATGGGAAAATGTTGTAAATTGTTAATTCTTGAAAACCATTTCATACATGGTATTTACTGGGCATTATAACATGAGAGTAATCTGCAAGATGAATGATTTTACTACCATTTGGCTGTCCCATCAGTCTTTTAACCATAAGGGAAAATCTTACTTGATCAATAGCCATTATGTGAGCGATACATGTGCACATTTGAGCCTCTGGTTAAATACTTAACCAAAATATAAATTTGTGAAATAATTGGAACCGAACCGTCAGTCTAAAAAGAATAATCCAAGGAAAATGGCAACATCAGAAAAACAAAGAAACAAAGACATAACATGAGTACGACATGAGTATGACACAGAAAAAAAAGAAACACACACATACAGAGATGAACACAGACCAAATAAAAACCATGGGTGAGAATAGGTACACCGGCAGAGTAAGCATATCCTGCTTCGTATAAAACATCCAACACGTAGTAAAGTCAATTCGGTAGAGGAAACCATAATATTAAGCTTTTAAATAATAAATGTCTTTGTGAGCAACAGATTCAGGTTGAAATTGTTTTGCTAGCCCGAATTTCCGTATGACTTTTAAAAAGTATATCGAGTGTTCCATTGTCCCTTGTCTATGACGTTAACGGTCTACTTGACCAAGCAATTTCATTTAAATGTATAGGTGTGGTTAAGTTGTTCAACAGCAATAGATCCAAACCAACATATATTGTGAACAGATTTTTGAGACTTGCTATTGTTAGATAATCTAAACAATGATGGTCCTTTTGAATTGTCAAACAATACTATTGTATACAAATACATCGTAAAACACATGCTTTTATTGTTGTTCTTCAATTGAAGCCACCATGAGTCATCATAAACCTATATATGACTACAATAACAAATTTTGAAAATTATTGTCCCTTCTCTATGACCTTAATAGTCTACTTGCTTCTATTGTATGACCAATTTAGCAATGTCATTAAACTGTAGGTGTGATTAAGTTGTTCAACATCTATAGATCCAGACCAACATATATTGTGAACACCAGACCAACATATATTGTGAACACCAGACCAACATATATTGTAAACAAACACTAATTTACTCCAAATCCTTTCACTGTTTACCAGTATTCCATACATCAATTGTTTTGTTAATCTGTTAATGTTAATGCTCTCAAATTGCTGTGAATTTTTACTACATTACTACAGATCGTATCTTTCCAAAGTACTCGAGAAGAAGTATTGTATTAATTGCTGAAGCTGTATTTTCTTCTTTTCAGTATTGTACTCTGAGGTTTTGTGGATTTAATGTTCTTCAACCACAGTGCTCATTTTCACCAGGGTACGCAGACGATACGCAGAGAAAATCGATGTTAGATTCCTGGAAAACGCGTTTAATGAATGTAAGATCTGAGAAACCAATTGAGTTTCCATCTGTCTCAAATTTTGATCCGCAAAAATGGTTTGTTATGTCCGATAAGTATCAAAATGAACAGAAAAAGAAAGAAGACGGACCATCAGTAGGACACCATATGGGTAAAAAGATGCCCAAATAATATAGACAGTTTGAAAAATATCTTTACTTCTTATAAATCTCTTTTTTAGTTTACAAGTGCCTTATTCCCCCTGTAAATTCTACTGATTGTTATATAAATTCTTCTTTACTGACACAATGTCACTTACTTCATTGTTATTGTAGCTGAAACGAGTATGTCTCGTGTATTTTTGTCCTGCCGAAACATGTTAATGGAAGAGCATTGAAATTTTGTTCAAGCAAGGATCATTTACTAATAAGTTCAAGTGTTTATGATTAACTCTTGGGATCGACTTAGGTTGGATGGTATGTTAGTACAAGGAAAATTCTCTATGATTTTTTTTTTGTACTCTAGACGACTAGCTCTATCGATCTCAAAAGATAATGATATATATATATATATATTAGACTTTATAAGAACGTTTGAAAAATGGATTCTAAGTTTGTCATGTCTTTGGTTATGTTAGGTTATGTTATTGTTCAGTTTAGCAAACTTATTTAAGTGGACCAATTGACTGGAAGGGATGCTTTTAGCACAATAAGTTTGGTGGCAGCTACTTGGAGAGATAAATTAGTGTTTGTCTTTTTGTTTGGAGATCTAATATTATAGCCTCTTTTTGGAATGTTGTGGAGATTTCGTCTGTTGATTCCTTTGCAGTACACGATTGATAAAAAAATAAAGGGATTTTACAGGAGATTTATTGGAACTATATAAGGTTTTTATCAAAGAAAAAGTACAAAAGGTGAATCGAATTAAACATATTCTATACAACATAAACAAATATAACATAGCAGCAATGTCATTACATTATACTAATTAATCTGTTTTCAATAAAGAAAATACATATAAAATTTATATATAACATAATGAAAGTAATTCGACAAAATTTACTAGTAACTCTTAGAATTTATGGAAATATTGATATAAAAATAACTCTCTGTGGAAATACTGATCTCACCTGTGTACAAAATCAACTGTCCAGCGTTTTATATACAATAGCCATGGATTTGATTGATTGATCGATTGATTGGTATAAGATTGATAAAATAGTGCAGATTTTATCTTTTTCTTTCCTTTTTCATTTGTTGTGTACAGAGGTTAATAATTTCTGCATAAAAAGTAGCAAGCATTTCATCATACTTGATAAGAAATATAATAGAAAAACAAGGACAAAATCCTTTCACATGCTGATTTTTTTTTCGGTCCAATAATGCTCTATTAGCTTTATCTTGCGATGTATTGTATTTATAGGGATTTGTGCCATGTAAATCTACTCCATATCCCTTTATTTGTTCATTTACCATGAAGTTTGTCTCTCGTAAAGTGTGGAGTCCGTGAGAAGATTTCCCGTACTTGAGTTGTATGCCCTCTATCTTGTCAGTTATGATGAACTTTTTCATGTGAAAATTTCTCATATGATGCATTATCAAAATTTAACATTTGTCTTTCTTGTTTTGTAAAAAAAATCAAACTATTTTTTTTCTGTCAATCTGTCTATATATTGGCCACATCTCCCGATTTTGCTTACCAAGTTTCCTTACAATCAACTCAATGAGTGTCCTGTGGTAGTTCATATGGTGTATTGTCTATTGGTCCCTTTGTCGGGTAACAGATGACGGTGTTTGCAGGAGTACTTTACGCGATATGTTATGCTTGTTGATAACCTCGCATCCATGACAAAGGATACATGGATGTAGCGTTGTTCAACCTTTAGCAAGTGAATTCCGCTCAAACTAGTGCTAGTGGCCGTATGGACCTTACTTGGAGGTATGAGTGTTTTTTCATTGTTGAAGGCTTCACGGTGATTTCAAGAAGAACAATAACAATGAAAGCGTTGTTTCATTTGCTTTACCTTGCCATGTTTTTTATAAGGACTTTGTTCCTTTATTTGTTCTAGATATTCATAACAATCTAATGAGTGACATCGGTCGGTTATCTTCCTATACCAAGTTAAGTACATATGGTAAAAGTGAATTTAATTTCAATAACAAAAGAGGCTATTTATATGCCAATTGAAATTATGTCTACTTTAACCATAACTTTCTTTGTAAAGGGAGATATCCGACCAAAGTTTCTCATAATCATCAATATGGCATCAGCCCCGGATTTGGGATTTTGTCTTGTCAAAAACAAAAATGTCAAAGTAATTTAAGAAATAAAACTGTAATCAAAACGTTTGATAATTTCTTTGTTATCAAAGCAGAAACCCTAGATTTTAATAAAACTGATGAAATTCAAGAAAATACCCAATATTTAAAATCTTCATATCTGAGTATTGAGCAGAATACATAAATTTACTTAGGTGTCTGCCATATTTTCCCTTTGTTGTTGAATAATATAGATGTTCAATATATACTTATATATAGTCTAAATTCAATTTAAAGAAGTTTTGAGATAATTATTTTTAGTTTCTAAAAAAAACTAAAATAGCTATTCATGTTGCATTTTTCTTCAAAAATAGCAATTTTGCTACCCTCTGATGGTTGATATTACTACAAGCTACATTTCGAGAAACATCTTATATGACTTTATGATCATAATGACCAATATATATCAATATCCTTGAAAAGGCAAAAATTTCGAAATATCCTCGTCTTTTAGAGTACAATTCAAAAAATGCATCAGATAGAATTATCAAAACCTTTTTCCCAATTTCATAAAAAAAATTAAGGGCGTTGATTACTCTTTTCTCTATATTGATCTTTGTTACTATTTGTAGGTCGCTTTGAATATTATAAACAATCATTATCATACATTGAACAATATCATTGTGGTGTTTGGTCCAGGATAAGCAAGCAATAAGAACTACATTGTGGTGTTTGGTCCATCATAAGTAAGCAATAAGACCTACATTGTGGTGTTTGGTCCAGGATTAGTAAGCATTAAGACCTACATTGTGGTGTTTGGTCCAGGATAAGTAAGCAATAAGAACTACATTGTGGTATTTGGTCCATCATAAGTAAGCAATAAGAACTACATTGTGGTATTTGTTCCAGGATAAGTAAGCAATAAGATCTACAATGTGGTGTTTGGTCCAGGATAAGTAAGCAATGAGAACTACATTGTCATGTTTGGTCCAAGATAGGTAAGCAATAAGAACTACATTGTGGTGTTTGATCCATCATAAGTAAGCAATAAGATCTACAATATGGTGTTTGGTCCAGGATAAGTAAGCAATGAGAACTACATTGAGATGTTTGGTCCAGGATAAGTAAGCATTAAG